>PGTU02006130.1:0-13472 GCA_002896215.2 Cicer echinospermum
AATCTATATGCATCAACATGCGCCAAATTTGTTTACCCAACAACAAGATATTAAAAGTGTAAAGATTTTTGAACCTCATCCTTCCTTCTTTCTTTAACATAGCCAACTTGTTCCACGACAACCACTTAATACCTTTAAATCGCACGCAACCATTGCCCCACTAAAAAGAGTAATTGCCTTTTCAATCTCACACCCCACTAAAGAAAGAATAAGGAAAATGATCATAAAAACTATGTAGGAATAGATTGTAAAATTAACTTTATCATCACCTCTATTCTAGCTGTCGAAAATGATTTACCTCCCAAAGAATTAATTTTCTTCCTCACTCTATCCTTGATAAACTTGAAAAGGGTATTCTTGTTCCTCCCTATCATGGAAGGTAAGCCCAAATATTTTCCAATGTCTTGATAGGACCGCAAGTGCATGATATATGTGTAGTAAAAATTACCATTCCCACAAGGACTTTGTTATGAGCACCAATCTCTCTTTACTATGTTGATATTGGTTTTTGATTAAAATTCACAATAAAAGTAAAGCCTTGGGATTGTATATTTTTTTATAATGATGGAGACAATAAAACTAATCTTCACTAAGTTATGGGTATTAAACTCTTAAACATCAGATGTAAAATTATAACTAATGTCTTCTTTCAAAGAATAAAAGTGTATTTTAAACTAATAACCAAACTATTTTCATGATTGATGTATTATCTAAATCCTTTAAGAGAAGATATCTTTCATGATTTCAAGAGAATCAAAATCAATTTTTATGATTTGATTATGTTGTCCAATCTTATGCGTCATATATCAAATCCATCTTTCGGTATATTATTTGATATCCAAGTATGGACATGATTCTCACTCCAGTTGGATTAAAAGATCAATACTCATGACCAAAAGAAAGAAATAGAAATTATTAAAGATCAATAATTGGAAATCCTAAAATACCAAAACAAGGGAAATCTACTCACTCATGATAATAGTAGATTCAAAGTTAAAATATAAAGACATTAGAAATATAGAAGAACATAATAAAATTAGAAAACTGAATATTATTGAAACTAGAAATTTGCTAAGAAAATTACAAGAACAAAAAAAATAAAAACAAAAAAAAAATAAAATAATAATAATAATAAAAATAAAAATAAAAATAAAAAATAAGGAACAAAAAGTAACAAGAGATTGTGAGTAGGAGTAGGAGTCTGTTTCTAAAACTAAGTATTTTTGTCCTTTTTTATATCCCTAGGTGCCTTCATGAGCTTTAATTACAAGAAACCATCAGAATTTCACAGAAGAAAGACGGTTTAGTAGCAGAAGATGTGACGATTACAACCATAATGGCCCTTATAGCTAGACAGTAATCCTTGTTGCCTTAGAGTTGCAGATTCTTGTTTTTTTTTTTCTCGCTCAGCCATTACAGCCAAGTAGTAATTCTAGTTGAAATTTGAGTTTCTTTCATTTTCTTGATCAGGATGAACCATGAATGCACCATTTTGAAGGTACAAACATGAGAAGGGGGTTGAATTGTGTTTGTCAAAGTTGATAATTTTTTGCTAATTTGATGAAGGTTGGTTGGTTTTTATGACTTACTTGGATAAGAAGCAATCGGGTTTCGAGGCAGCAAATAATGAAAGCATAAATAATTGGACATCCAGTCTCTCATTCAGAAGACTTTAATCCACTAATTTAAATACCTTGAATTACAAAGAATCTGACCCTCCAAGCTAGTCTTCCCAAAGAGCCTAACAACCCCATACTTTTTTAGGAACTAACCACCTTGATCCTACAAGCCAAGTCTTCTCCTAACAACTTGACAGTTCCATATTGAAGAAGGAAATAAACCACTATCAGGTTGGATACAAAAGATTGGAACTTTAAGTGTTTGCTTCTAACAAAGCTAATAATAATAACTCTCACACTATAATAAAGAAGTCAGCGTAATAAAATATTGTCTCATAAACAACGATTCCGAAAAGCTTGATTCTCTCTTAATGATTGAATCTAAGATAGAAGATATCAAATATCTTGGACCATTAGATCTTCAATGCTACATTCTTATTCTGCATATATCATATGATCTTCTATTCAGGTCTTATACAAGTATCAGTCTAGATTGCATATAGTTAGCCTATCATAGTTAAAAGCTTACAATTTAGTCTGCTTAATCTAATGCAATCTTGCTGCAGATTGAGTTGTAAATTCTCAATTTGATTTATGTTCTTATTTTGTTTAGTTGAGTTTGTAAATTCTTCATATTGATTATGTTCGTTATTTGTTCAGATGTGTTTGTAAATTCTTCAAATTATTATGTCATATTTTGTTGTAAGAAAATCTTGATCAAATATTCTCAAATCTGACCATATCTTCTTTTCTAACTTGGTCAAAGATTTTCTTCAATTATAAATACAATCAATCTTATTTAGAATTTTCATCAATTATAAATTTGAATCAAATCTTATTTAGTTTTTCTTCAATTATAAATTTGAATGAAATCTTATTTTTAGATTTTCTCAAAACATGATTCTTATACTCTTTAAAGTCATATATTGTTCTCGTTAATACTTTTGTTTCATCAAACTCAAGTATAAAATCAACTTGTTCCAACACACTTAACTTCAGGCTCTTTACACAAAAAATCTTCACTTATTCCTTCACTTTTCCTTGCAATCAAAACAAAACAAGAGGTTGTTAAATATAACTAAAACCGAATTAAAAATATGAGATTCAATCTATCCAGCAAGCTATAAATACAAGTAATTTCTAGCTTCTCAAATTCCACATGTTGAATTGTTGCTTGTCCTCAAGCATTCTTCAGGTAAAGTTATGAGCAAGCAACACCATGAATAGGGAACTCATCATTCAGTTCAAGTGCAGGCAATATGCAGAATACCAAACCAAAGGATACTAACTTCAGTTCTAATTACTAACTTATGCTCCTCTAAAACTAATTTCATCAATAGACACTCAATCTCATTCTCTCTGTGCTTCAGTGTAGGGGCATTACTCAAATATTCCCAATATAGAGTGTCTACCATAGTGCTTGCTATATCCAAATTCCATTACTATCTTCATGAGAGAATACATGACTCAAAGCACTTTTCAAGGTTGTAACGGGACCAAGGGAAATAGATGGGGAAAAAAAAAGGGACATTCAAAAGACTATGCAAATAATATATGATACATAACCTTTTTGATAATGGAGGTCATCGCATTCAAACAATCATTCATCAGTCAAATTTGTTACTTCAGTAAGCATCTTATTCTTCCTTCAACCGTGACCAAGGAAGATAATATCGATGTAAGCTCAAGTGGCACTAATGGATAGTATAAAACAAAAACAAAAGTCTGAGGCTTGAAAAAATATCCTATAGTGCTTTTCTTCAAACATGATCAACAGAAAATTGCTATCAAACGGTTCAAAGTCAAGTTCTAAATAACACAACCAATGGTGAATATACTCAAACAAGAAAGGGGCATAATATTGATGATGAAACACAAGCCCATGTTAGCCAAAACTCACTTTTAGAAGCAAAATCAATGAGACATGCTATCAGGGAATTGCTATTAATCAAACTGAAAGTGTGGCTACGAAGGTGAGTTCATATGCCTATTTAGCAACAACATGCACATAAATATGTTCCCTATCAAGATATCAAAAGGTTTTCTTCAAGAAAAGAGAAAATGTACCCTATGCTTGGACTCATACATTGTCCATCAATGTGAAAAGTAAATAGTCGTGAAAGGTAAGAAAGCTACAAGATTATGGTGGTGGTAGAAAGTGGCTCTGGAAGATGTGTAGTTGCACATGTAGTCACCGTGCATTTAAGCCATCCAACAGTTTGGCCTTGGCGCTTAAGTTCAGGTACTTAGAATGTCCCCTCAGTAGCTCAGAATGTCCAATGATTCTAAATCATTCTTGTTTACTAGACCTCAAGTAGCTCATATATGCCTCCCTTCATAGCCAATGACTACTCTGCAATATGTGATTTATCCTAACAACCACAATATATGACACAACCCCAATTTCGAAGTGAAGGTGTATTTTTTTTCAAAAGAGATTAAAATAAAAGAGAAAAACAAATAGGAAATACCTTTGGATAAGACTATTGAGTCATTATAATTTACGAAGCAGCGGAAAGTTTCTCAAATACGAATCCAAGTATTTACACTCAAAAGGTGGTACATAACCCCTATACATACATGTCAAACAGAAATATTGTATAGAGTACAGGTTTTCACATTCAATACTGCCAACCCAAAAGTTAAGGACGTCTGTCCCCTATACATCAACCTAATCTGATCATCCTAACAAAAATATATACACCTAGTTGATCTCCACGCCGCCCGTGATATCTCCTACATAGCTCCAGAAGCATTCCATCCGTATGTCGACCGGCAGGATCGTCCTAGCTTCTCATCTGAGGGCAAAGCCCAGATTTACACAATAGTTGTAAAGGGTCACAACGAAATTAAAGACTAGCATACATCTTAGTTTTAAATGCACAAAATAACCTTTCAACTAAGCATGCACCTTAAAAGGATTTCTCATATGCTAAAAGTTCATGTAATGCTTGCCAATTAAAAATGAAATCAAAATAAAGTTCTCAATCCATCAAGTAATACATCACTGACCAAAACATTGATAAATCAATTGAGCAATCTGTTATCTAACTCAAAATAAGAATTCCTACTGAGCCAATCGATTGCCAAATCGATTTTGTCAGTTCTGCTGAGTTCCTGTGTGGCCAAATCGATTGCCAAATCGATTTTGTCAGTTTTGCTGAGTTCCTGACTTAAGGCCAATCGATTGCCAAATCGATTTCTTAAATGGTTTTGAAAAACAGATCACAAAATCGATTGGCAAATCGATTTTGCCAATATAGCAAAGTCCCTGCAACTCACCAAATCGATTGGGAAATCGATGTCCCTGCTTATCCTTCCAAAAATACATAAACTAATCCAATCCCATTCATACACAAACCCACATCTTAACACTTAGCAATTCCCACACGATTACCACGACAAACTGAGTTTCGAAATAGTTTTACAACCCATCACACTTACGCACAATAAACAATTCATATCACTTAGCAATTTCAACACAATTACCACGACAAATCAAATTTAGAACACTCAATCATAAACTTGAATCAAACACGACTCGCGTGCCAAGCACCCTAATGCAATGCGTATATGCCAAAATGCTTGGACTCAGAATTCCAAACCAAAACCCTCCTCGAAGGGCCGTAAATCACAATTGTACCGCCTATCGCAGGCCAAAGTACCAATTACTGAGGTGCCACCTATCACGGGTCAGCACGATTTACTAAAAAGCGTAAATCATAAACGTACCACCTATCACGGGTCAGTACTGTTTACCGAGGTGCCACCTATCACGGGTCAGCACGATTTACTAAAAGAAAAAGCGTAAGTCGTAAACGTACCGCCTATCACAGGCCAAAGTACTGTTTACCGAGGTGCCACCTATCACGGGTCATCAGCAACTTACCAAAACTGTAAAATCGTAACTGTACCACCTATCACGGTCAGTACTGTTTACGAGTGCACTATCACGGGTCAGCACGATTTACCAAAATGAAATGCCATGAGCAATACACTGACTCCATCCACCACAATCGTTAGCAATGCGATATTAAAGATTCCCCCATTTTTAATGCTCATGCTGACTTAAACGTTTTACACAAACATTAGCAAACAGAAATATTAAGGATTCTCCATTCTTATACTCTTTTAACTTAAACGATTTTCCAAAAAACACATAGTAAACCGAGATATTAAAAGATTCTCGCATTTTTAATACCGTTTAACTCTAATGTTTTTCACGCGCCAACAATTAAGTAAACGTAGACATTAAGAGATTCCCCATTCTTAATACTCGTTTAACTTAACACAATTTTCTCAACACACATTAAGTACAACTGAGAATATTAAAAGATTCCCATTTTTAATACTCGTTTAACTCTGCGTATTTTCAAATTCCACACAAAACAAACTCAAACCTATTATCAGATCCAATCCACAACTCACACCAAAACACATCAATTCATTTCTCCACAAAATCCAACCATACACACGACAAATTTCATCAGTATCAATTAAGAACACGTCAAATACGACGAACACAATCAACACAATCCACCACTCAAACACAACTAGTTTCATTTACTCAAAAACATACATAAATGAGTTTAAATTCATTTTCCACGAAACATTCATCAATATAACCAAAACCTAACTCTAAGATTTTACCCATAAAGCCTTAGATTCATTTTCCCCCAAATCAATACTCAAACCCTAACAAAATTCTTTTCCACACAACCACAGATAAGTCCCTAAATGCAAACTAGAAGTTTGGAAGGAGCCCTTACCTTAACGTTAGCTTTAACGTGCGAACACGGTACCGCGAGTAATTCTGGTAAAATCTCCGCTCGCAACGCTGCTTCCAAAGTTGGTTCCCTAGCACCGTAGTGTGGTGGTGAGCAACTTTCCCTTTTATCTCTTCACGAAATGAAGCTTAGATCTAGATGAAACAGAGAGGTTTGTGCTTAACGGTTTTGAAATCCCTAACACCGTTTTTTCTTCGTTTTCGAATCAAACAAGAAGAATGAAGTTGAGTAATCTTCTCTCTCACACTCACCAAACCTTGGGTTTCTAATCTTGAAGAAAAGGAACGAAAAAGAAAGCAAAACCAAGAAGAAGAAGAAGAAATGGGTTTCGCGTAGAGGCAGCAGAGGAAGAAGATGGAAATTCTGGATTTTCTTTCTTTCCTTTTTCCTTTCTTTGTTTGTCCTTCCTTTCTATTTCCTTTCTTCCTTTTCATATCTTTTTATTTTCCTTTTCCTTTTCCTTCCTTCTAATTTCTTTTCTTTTTCCCTCCAAACAAACATATATATATATATATATATATATATGTATATTATATATATTATATTTAATTTATAACTAACAAATATCTCAAAATATCTAGATATTTGTTAAATTACCATTTCACCCCTAACGCATTAAATTATCCGTAAAAGATTCACTGCACTTAATTTAATTTATTTATCGACGAGTAATTTTAATCGGCATCAAAATATCTTTTTGGTCATATAAACTCCAAAATATTATTAACTTTGGCTAAAAAGCCTCCGAGCCAAAATCTAAAATACACAAAAATACATAAAGTGTACTTTAAAATTATGGGTCTTACACATTTGCTTCTTGTGCTTGTTTGTTACCTTCATATGTTAACACTAGAGCATCAAATATGCTCTTGGTAGTTTCTTTGTTGGTGAGTTTGTCAACATCTTTGAAACTTATTGCGTTCAACATAAAGGTCATTGTCTTATGGTGCATTTTGTATAATTTTTTTTTGCTCAACATTCATAGTTTTTCTTAATACTTTAGTACCTTCAACGATTTTTAGGGTAGTATATCCTTCTTTAACTAGATCCCATAATTCAAAGCCTTGAGAAATAAAGAAGCTTAGTAATTTGTCTTTCCAATATTCAAAACATTCTCCATCAAAGAGTGGGGATCTATTAATATTTCCTCGAATTGCTTCTTCACCAAGATTATTATTGAAAGAGGTTTAGTGAGAGTAAGGTTGAATCATAAAGAACTAAAAATGACGATAAATAAAAGAGACTAAAGAAAAACAAATATTTTTATACTAGTTCACAACATGTTGCTACCTCTAGTCGTCCTTTTACAGAGATATTTTTCCCCATTATAGTCGAGGAATTAATCCACTAGTTCTAATAAATAGTTGTACAAGTATTCTTTTTCTTGCCTCTTCAGGCTTTGGATATTTTTATATAGCCTCTCCGTACTTTTGTTCCCAGAACCATTCTTCAACATACTCAAATCTTGTCATTCAGGTTCATGAGGATCTTTGTACCTTTTCATGTACCTCTTTGAGGAAGAGAAGGTTGTGCCACTATCGGGCTGATTTACATTGTTCTAGTTTGTGTTTGAATTGACACAAAGTTGTGTTGTTATAACTCTAAACCCTCGTTGATGAGGATGTTACATATTTAAATCCTATATAAGTTCAAGTGTATCAAAAACACTTTGACTGATTTACATCAATTGTAGTACACTCTACTAAAGTATTTTTCGTTCATGCTTTTGGATGTGTTCTTGGCTTTTTCAGAACTACTTTTTTGTTGAGTTCTTCTCTTTTTGTTTTGCACGTATATATTTTGATTGAACCATTTCTTCTTAAATGCAAGGAGGAAGTGTCATTGAGTGTTTTCGTTGGAGGTCCTATAGGGTACGACCTTTATACTTAAAGATCAGACTTGATATACTTCATTTTGCAAAACGACAGCTTGTATCTTCATGAATTTCCAACAATTGAATTGTTGAAGGTTTAAATCTAGTCATCCAAGGCATAGACCTATATAACGATACATGCTTTGCTACACTTATTCGACATAGCTTAGGAAAAATTCTGGCATAGCTTGTCGTTGGTAGATCCAAAAATAATAATATCAACATATTTATGGACAATAAGAAGGTCACTCTTAGATAAATTTTTAAATAAAGTAATGTCAACCTGGCCTCTTTCAAAATCATTTTTTAATAGGAAATTGCTTAGTCTTTCATACCAAGCTCTTGGAGCCTGTTTTTGACCGTACAAAGATTGTTTTAGTTTGAAGACATGGTATGGAAGCATATTACCATTAAAGCCACGAGGTTGTTTTACATACAACTCATCATTTATGTAACCATTTCATAAGGCACTTTTCACATCCATTTGATATAGAGTAATTTTATTAAATACAACAAAAGAAATTAAAAGTCTGATAGCCTCTAACCTTGCCATAGCGGTAAAGTTTCAATGTAATCAATATCTTTCTATTGACTGTATCCTTGGGCTACAAGTCTACATTGGTTTCTAACCACTTCACATTTCTCACTGGGTTTGTTTCTGAAAACCCATTTGGTTCCATTTGGTTCCATTTGCTTATTTTTCTTTATGTTTGGTACGAGATTCTTCATTGCATCATTCCTTTTGAATTTATTCAACTCTTCATACATAGCCATACCATCCATTTCTGATAGCGCTTCATTTATGGATGTAGGTTTAATTTCATATAGCAGTTCCAAAACAAAGACGTTCCTTGAGAGCATATTTTGTTTTTAGAGGATCATTTGGGTTTTATTTATGATTAGAGAATCAAGAGAAAGACTTTGTTTCCGATCCAAGTTTGGATTTTTATGCTTGATACGAGCTGTTAGGTAGATCTTCTGATTCACGTTGTAGCTGACTTTATATTGATTCCTCTATTTTGTCTATTTCCTCTGATGTATCAGTTCCTCTGAATCTATAGATATGCAAGTCTACGTCTAGCTTTGACTTTTTATGTCAGCTTTTGTATTAAACTTGACATAGATTTGATCCTCAAAAATCGTGTGTTTTTGTTGTATAGGCTTTAGATCTTTCAGAGTATCCAAAAAGATTCACTTTATATTTATAGTTCAAACTCCAGATTGTCTTTAGTGTTCAAAATATAGCATATACAACCAAACTGATAAAAATATGAATGTCAGACTTTTTCCTTATCATAATCATAAGGAAGTCTTATGCGAATAGTTCTAATATAGATTTGTATTTTGAATATAAAAATGCAATGTTCACTACTTCTACAAGATAAAATTATTTATATTCTTATGCTTCCAAATTTGGTTGGGTTATAGTTATTAGTTCTGAAAGGTATGTTGTATGTTCATGCTTTTAGCATATGAAAAGTTATTTTGTTATGACCTTTCTTATGGCAGTATACACAAGACATATGTCGATAGGTAAATCTATGATTTTCTTTCATATTTCAACAAGTTTGTCAGAGTCACGCTTATTATTTCTGTTGATACCATAGATCATAGAACTTGTTTATTCAATCTATGCCATTTGCAAGAAATTATTGAAAGGTTATTTCATACTTAACCAAATTGCAAACTTTATCGTCAAAGTTTTTTAACCTTTCTTTCCAGAGTTAGATTTTCCTTTTTAGATTTCAAAATCTTTCATGGAATGCATTTGTTTGTTAAGATATCATGAGCTTTCTAAGAGGACTTAAGTTTTGAAGAACCTTATGATATCTTTTGAAAATATCATTTTAACATATCTATGACTTCACTACAGATAGTCCAAAGAATAACCTCAATTCATCATCAGATATTCAAAATTGATGTGTTAAAGTTGATGTGTAAGTAATAAATTAATAAATGAAATAAAGTGTTAAATAGTAACAAAGCAAAAGATGATTTAAATTATTAGTGTATTAATATGTTTATTGATATGTTATCATAAATTTTAAAAACCAAACTTTTAAAAAATATATTAATTTTAAACAAAAATTAATAGTTGAATTAAATATAAAAAAAAACATAAAAAATAATAAACACTAAAACTAAAGATTTAAAACATAAAAATGTTTCATAAGAATTGTCGTGATTAAAATCTAATTATAATGAGGGAAATTTTTTTAGTAATTAAAGTGGAACTAGTGTTCATTTTACAATTATTTCTAATAATGTGCTTGGATGGGATAATCGGAAATTCTTGGAACATTAGAATTCTAAACAATTTAAATGTTTTAATTGAATTCTTTTGATTTCTATATTTTGTTGTTTGGTGTTCTTTTAAAAATGATCTATTTTTATAAATTTCAAAACTTTTGGAGCAAATATGAAAATTAAATTTAGGCCAAAACTGAAATTTGGAAAAGTTAAGGGACTATTTTGTAAATTTTTTGGGACCAATTTGTAAATTTTGAAATTTTTAGGGATCAATTTGCAATAAAATAAAATAAAAAATATAAGGACAAATATGAAAATTTTGAAACATATATAGGGTCAAATTGTTTAAATTTTGAAAATTATATCATGCATGATTCATATATTTAAAGTAAGAGGAAATTTTGATATTTTTAGATTTTAGATATATTTGAATTCTCTAAATTTAATATTAAAAAATACCTCACACATTCTTTTATTTTTAAAATTATTTTATACAAACAAAAATAATTTTGCAATTGAAATTTCGATTCCCTTAAGAATTGTATCAAGATACACACCTATAACGGGATTTAAGGTGGGGCACTTGATTTTATAAGGCTAAAATTTTACTGAAGTAGAATACTTCAACTTATGGTAGCTATGATTGGAAATAACTTTTTTTTTTTTAAAAGATTAATTGAAAGATAGATCTAGCCAATATTATATTATAGTTATTTTTCTATATTATTTAATTTATTTTTTGTGAGTTTTAATATTATGTAAATTAATTCCAAACAAATTAAATTAGACTTATTTTTGTTTTGAAACTTTTCATTACTTCTTGGACAAATGACAGTAGGACATTTGTAGAAATGTATTTTTCCAATTATTGAATATAATATAATATATATTTTTATGTTATTAATGCCAAGCGACCATGATAATAAAACGGTTCCTTCTCATTTTTATAAGACAATATATGTTTAGAAATTTGTTCCTATATTTACTGTTTGCCATATTAATCAGCAAATTTGAATGATAATTATTAGTTAAATATTTAAAAGAAATACTATGTGAAATTATGGAATTGTCACTATATTATTATTATTTTCATTATTATGATTATTTTTATTATTATATTATTATTAATTTTAGCAGATTTTTATTGCATTTTCAATTTTTGCCAGTTATTTATGAATTTGTTAATTTCTAAGTTAAATTCAAAAATTTAATATTTGATTTTGCTTTATTAGATTAAATTAGTTTCGTTAAATTTGTAAAATTATGATACTTTATATAATTTTTTTCTTCTAAATATTGAAATAATTACAAATTATTATTAAAAGATATTATATAATATTTTTGAATATATTTTTAGTGAAAGTACATATAAGTTCA
Organism: Cicer echinospermum; assembly: GCA_002896215.2. NCBI lineage: Eukaryota > Viridiplantae > Streptophyta > Magnoliopsida > Fabales > Fabaceae > Cicer > Cicer echinospermum. The sequence continues at coordinate 11,907 of PGTU02006130.1, forward strand.
TCATACAATATATTTCAATAATCTACTATGCAAAATACTTCGGGAGGAACGATCGACTAATTAAGATGTACTTTGCCTACACGTAGTAAAATGACAAAAAAATATGTCTTACCCACATCTAATTATGAATTTAGTCAGAAACTAGAAATAATAAAATAGAGGCTTAAATATTTGATTCGTCTTTATAAATATATGTTTGTTCTATTCTTGTAAGTTTCTTTTAGTTGATGTTTATATTTATACATATTTTTTATTTGTTTTTAGTCTTTGTTCTTTTGTTTTATCATTTGCAAAATTAATATTGTTTAAAATTAGTCTCTATGATTTCTTTTATTGCTAATAATTGGAGGGTAAACACAAATATAATATGTATTGCCAGAATTTATTCTCATAAAAATCAATTTTATATGGATTAAAGCAAAAAATACTAATATAAAAACAAGCAAAAATTTTTTTACAAGAATTGTAATCAAACAAAAAAACTTATAAAGATTAAAACTAAAATAACACATAATTAGATATATCAATCATTTGTAGAGATCCGTTAACTCTAAGATTAACTTTGTAATTAGCTACTCGTTAATTAACTTGTTTATAAATGATGAATTTAAACTAATTAAACCGTTGATTATTGACATAATAATTAATGATCAAACACCCAAACTTCTTATATAAATAAAAAAATTCGTCATTTGTAATCTAATCGTCTATATTACTTATATTTTTTTAAATATTAATATGAGTTCATTTGATTATTTTAATAAAATATCAAATTTTTAAAAGTTTTCTAAAATTTATGAAGTGATATATACTCAACAAAAATTTTTTTATTTGACAATTAATTAATAAAATTTATTATTTACATTAAATTTTAAACAGAATAATTCATCACTGTATATATTTTTATCATATATTAAACATAAAAGAATTATTGCTATATACAATAGGCTTTTAGTTGTAACGTATAATTTTTTCGCTCTGCAAATGTTAAAAGAGGGCAAGGGGAACAAAACAAGAGGGTTACATGGAAGGGATAGTGCGCGAATATGAACATGACATTTATGGTTCATAGTCACCTTGAAATTATTTTCCATGCCAAGCAACATCAATGTTGTCACAGCACATCATTTTCGGTTAAAAAAAACAATTTTCGCTATAAACATGTTAGTAGCATCATGAAGTTACGTCAATAAGATACAGGAACTATTGTATATTTTTTTTTATACGATTATTATTGAAATATATTACATCACTCTCTATTTTCTCATATCTATCACATATCTCTCTTTTCATATTTATTTCTTTATATCACATCATTAATATATTATATTATTCTCTATTTCTTTCTCTCTCAAAATATTTATTTGATGTTTGAGTGTATATCAATAATTTTTGAATGAATTTTTCCAATGATCAACATGACCTTTAAGAAAATAAGAGTAATCAATAGTTTTTTTTCATGCTTGAAAATATTAAAATAGGAAAAATTATGGTTGTAATATGTAATATATAAACAATGTGATAAGAGTAAAGAAATAAAGAGAAAATAAAATATTAAATAAATAT
>PGTU02006131.1:0-15403 GCA_002896215.2 Cicer echinospermum
CAGATCTACAGATATAAGTGGAACAAAATATATCAGAAGAACCAACAAAACCAGCCTCCAATGAATCAAAAGATATGCGTGATAACTCAAAAAGAAGCAATAATGAACCCCCAAAAATCAGGATCGTGATGAACCCAAAACTAGATGGAAATGCAAATCTTCTCATCCAAATTCTTTGATCATAAGAAGTGCGAATGATCCTCTGAAAAACTAGATCCGATTTTAAAGGAACATCTATGTTTGGACTCTTATCTCAAATTGAACCTACAACTATAGATGAAGCTCTATCAGTTGATGGATATATAATGGTTATGCAAGAAAAGTTGAATCAATTCAAAAGAAATTATGTATGGAATCTTGTCCCCACACCTAAAGAACTTAAGTCAATTAGAACCAAATAGTTTTTCAGAAACAAACAAAAAAGAAAAAGGTGAAGTGATTAGAAACAAAGCTAAACTTGTAGCTCAAGGATACATTCAACATAAAGTTATTGATTACACTTAGACTTTTACCCGCGTGGCAAGGTTAGAGGCGATCATAATTTTACTTTCATTTTCAATTTTTAATAAAATCATTTTATATCAAATGGATTGTTAAAAGTGATTTCTTAAATGGTTACATAAATGAAGATGTGTATGTCAAACAACAACCTTTTGATTTGAAGATAATGAATTCAACACTATGTTTTTAAATTAAAGAAATATTTGTATAGCTTGAAATAGGCTCCAAGAGAATGGTATGATAGGCTAAGCAATTTCTTATTAAATGATGATTTTGAGATAGACTTGTTTTACACTACTTTATTTAGAAAATCCTCTAAGAATGACATTCTCATTATTCAAATCCATGTTGATGATATCATTTTTGGTTCTACTAACAACAATTTCTGACAAGAGTTCTCTAAGTTAATACATAATGAATTTAGGATGAACATGATGAGAGAGTTGAAGTTCTTTCTTGGAATCCAAATTCAGCAAAGCTCAAATGGTTTATTCATTCATCAGACCAAATATACAAGAAAACTGCTAAAGAAATTTAAAATGGATGAATATAAGTCTATGTTTACACCTATAGAGGAATGATTGGTTCTCTCATCTACTTAATTGCCTCTAAACCCTATATTATGTTTGTGTGTGTGTGAAGATTTCAATCTGACCCTAAAGAATCTCATTTAACACATGTACTCTGTAAAGGTCCAAGTGCAAGAGAGTTAAAAAATAGATGTAGGCATAAATTAATGGAAGCTCCTAAATCTACATAGCATTTTCAAATTGAATATTCCATATGGTACAATGGAATGGAAAAAGTTTCATGGATCTTTGGCCATTTCTGAGACATGGGCTGAATGAGGGCTGAAACATTTCAACCTCATGTTTTACTCTTTCAATTACCTTTTAACCTTATCTTGTGTGGCGCACAATTCTTTAGAAATTTTGCATGTCTTGGAAATAATGTTTAATTTCTTCAAAGAAAAGGAATGGTTCCTTCCATCTTCCTATGTATCCAGGATCTCCTTGTCTTTATCTTCCTCGTTCCATTTCTTAGTCTTCACCGCCCTTTAAGCAATAAGGAAATGGATATTTGTCAAGATCAACGTTTCAGGTATCAAAGTGTTCCTCAACACTGTGTTATTTTTCACTGCAGTTCAGGTACCTTGGTAATTTCAAACAGCTTTCTCAGACTCAATGTAATTGCATTTACATTGGGAGCATTTGGTTTTACTACGACTGTGTAGGGAAGTATTTGACCATTGAGTCCGCATTGTATTAATTGAAGTGCTAGCTGACCAATCTTTGTTTCCAAAATTATGAATGGTGGAATCTGTTCTTTTTAAATTGGAGATTCGTGGATAGTCATTACTTAACGAGTCCTCTAATGAAGGTGCATTGTTTTGTTGTTGAAGAATATTTTGCTGGATGTTGCTGCCTAGGTTGTTGTGTGCAGATGATCCCCCATCTAGGTTGGGATGGTTTCTCAAACCAGGATTACCTGTTCAGATGACATATCACAGTTGGCTTGAGGATGTATATATTTCCTGCATGTGCTCGAGGAGCATCACCAATTCGATCTTCTTGCAATGTAGGACATGAACTGTAGGATCTATGAGAAAGGTGCAAATACCCACAAACCAGGGTTTTAACCTATTGCCAATTTTTTACAAAAGATGTAAGCTCATCAAGTTTTCCTTCAAATCTGTCGGAAGAAGCTTGAATTTCATTCACACCCCTTGCCAACACAATTGAATTGCTTCTAGTTGTAAACTGCTGAGAATTCATGGAACATGTTCTCACTCAAAGCTCTTGCCGCTTCTAGGGCCTTATCGACAAGTGCTTCCCCACTACAAGCATCCAAAATGCTTCCTATCCATAAGTAGCAACCTTCATAAAAAATATCGATGAGCAATTGTTCAGAAATCTGGTGATGGAGGACAAACTTAGACTAATTCTGAATCTCTCCTAGACTCATGTAATGATTCCTGTCAATCTTCCTGAGCCACATATTTCTTTTCTGATGAAGCACTCGTGAGGCAGGGAATGATTTCTAAGAACAATATTTCAGATCATTCCAACTTGTAACAGAACTTGGTTGAAGGTAGTATAACTAGTCTTTGGCAGCATCTTGAGTGGAAATGGAAGGCTCTCAGGTTAATATGGTCTTATGTACTCCTGAGCTTCAGGTAAACACACAACATGGAGTCCTATACAAGTGTTGTGGGGATCCTCACCTGCAAGACCATTAAACTTTGGGAAGCAAGTGTATTAACCAGATTTAAAGTTCAAACGGTGCAGTAACTTCAGATATGTGAACCACAATGCATTATAAATGACAATTAGTGCATCAATTGTCTTAAGATTCTAGTATTCACATCAGCCATATTTTGCAGCAAGTTGTCACTTTCACTATCTGACCTGACTCGTTTAACACTAGCAGGACTCTATTAAGTCTAAGACGTAAATGAAATGTTTCTATCTATTTTAGGTTCAAAAGGAATGAAGATTCACATACTAAACCCTAGTCCATGCATCATCATAACAATGCAATGCAAAAATAACAATTCTGAAAATTCCAACAAATGTAAACTATGCTAAAATTGAAGTGAAAAATCGAAAACCATACTCAAATAAAATTTTATAAAAATCAAATAAAGGCAAACGACAATTTTTGGAATTTTTGGAGAGAATATGAAAAATTCAAAAAATAAAAAAAAAATGTTCTAAACGAAGGAATTTGAGATTTTGACCGATGTTCGCCGTATAAGAAAACAAAAATAAATTCTGTCAAATAAATTAATCGATCCTATTGAAAATTCAATTTAAGCAATCAAATATCAATATAATCAATAAACAAGAAAATAATCATGAATCGAAATTGACAGTGTACTCAATCTCAAGGGTGTTGATGAACTCTGAGCTCGTGGATTAATCTTATAAAATTAGCCTTCCATGAATTTAAAATAAAAACTATTTATTTCTTATAGAAATCTGAATCCTAATTTTTTTGTGCTAGAAAAGAAACAAAGTTGCCAAATATATAGTACTTAGTATTGGCTTTATGGTTTAAAACAAGTGATCCGCTATTTAAATTATTACAAAAGTCGATAACGAAATCTGCAATTTAGGCCCAGTAAAGTTCGGATTGGTCTTTTCATCCAAAACAAATCTGATGTTTTAAGGCTTTTCAACGCATGCTCGTATTGCGTCATTCCGATATCCAGACTTAAGTTTATGCCTATAGAGTGAACAAGAAGTTCAAACTACAAATAATCAAATTAAATGCAAGTATAAAATTATATTCAAATTCGACCCAAAGTTTAGAAATAAGTTAAAAATAATAAATCTAAAGCTATAATGACTTTAAAATACCAAACAAAAAAATCTAGAAACATGTGCCCAAAGCTATGATCAGGTTACAAATGCCAAAAGACGCAGTCGACACATTATCTCAATGAACTCAACATTGTCACAACCCAGTTGGAATTAGATTGTAATCGACTTTGACAATGACGGTACGAGCATGATACTTTTTTCTTCCCTACTAGAGAGTTGGAATGTTACTGTACGGTTGTGAGTAGGTCGTTAGGAAACAAAAGGTTGAAATTTGATGATGTTTGTGATTTCGGTTCACAGTGAGAGATCTGACGAAGAGAGTTAGGTGAATTGTCATCCCATTCAGTATTACATACAGAGTAAGAGGAAGAAATTCAACTAAGAGACATGACACAGTAAATCAAAAGGATATGCGGTCCAAATCCAAAAATTGTTGTAATTATATTAATTGAAAAAACTTTTCAAATGTTGGAATTGAGAAAAGACTGGGCACTACAAAAACTAATGCAAAAGTCAACCAAAGAATCAAGAAAAGACGAATGAGGCGAATGTTGTTTCCACATCAAGAGAAGGCGTGCACTAAAATGCTCTTTGGAGAGCAAGAAGAATGTTAGGTGTTAACCTTTGCGTCCCTTTCATGCTACTTCAAAGAAAAAATAATCTTTGAGAATCATGTCCCAGACAACTATTTGTAAAGTTTAACCTTAGTAAAAGAACACTATTATGATATTGTTGGCAAAGGGTGTAGTGAAAGATTAACTTGTATGTCATACATATTCACGACTGACAAAGATAACTTAATCACAATGGGCCAATTAGCCAATGACTATACCGATAGTCTTCCACACTGATGATTGGAAGATTTCAAAGGCAATGATGATTGCTCGCGGTTAAAAAAACGACACTTTTTACAAGACTGCAAGGAACTGTTCATATTGATTGCAGTTGCAACACAATTAAAATCCCCAATCTATGGCATCGTTTGACTAGGCCATATGAGTGAGAAAATGGATGAAGATTGTGCACTAAATAGGAAACTTCCCAATCTTCGTCAATAGAAATTGACATTTATGAAGATTGTATACTTGGAAAGCAGGGAACGAGTCAGCTCTCAGACAAGTGGAAGAACCCCAAAGAAAGAGAAACTTGAGTTGGTCCACTTTGATGTTTAGAGTCCAAACAACTGTCTCATCTATTGGTGGAAAACACTACTTTGTGACATTCATCGATGACCACTCTAGGAATGTATGGATATACTTTCGTAAAAACATAAGTATAAAGTATTTGAGTCTCTTCAAGAAGTGAAAGCCATGGTAGGAAAATGAGAACATGATTGATGATCAAAAAGCTCAAAACTAACAATGGTTAAATATGAAGACATAGATGCAAGAAGTTTTGTTATGAGCACGTGATTAAATGGAGCGAAACTGTTTCTGGTACGCCTCAACACAACCGGTGTAGTTGAACTATGAATCAGGACATTGACTGAAAGAGCTAGAAGTTTGCATATGGAGTCCGACCTACAAAGAAATTCTAGGCAAAACAGTCAACGTTAGCATCTTACTTGATTAATTGAGGTCCATCAATGTTCATTGGACCATATAATATCGGACGAGGTTATGAAGTGAAAAGAGGTAAAACTATTACATCTAAGAGTTTTTTGGTTGTGGTAGCTTAGGTGCATATAGTGATCAGGGTAGAAATAAACTTGATTCCTAATGCCAAGAAATGCACTTTAATCGATTATAGAGAGGATGAGTTTCCGCTACTGCCTATGGGACAAAATGCAAACAAAAAGATGATAATGTAGTAGAGAATGTGATCTTCAATAAAAGAGTGATGTGAAGGAATGACATGACACATCCCATAGTTTGGATTCAAAACTTAAGTGGAGATATGTATGCAGCTATATAGGATTATATTGCTAGAAAGGTGCGTACAAGTTGAAAGTTCTCAAACCAGAACAATCAATTGAGCTCAAGCAACGAACAAGGATTTTGACACAGTCAAGGGCGATGTCTATTCCATGCTTCCCACTTCATGTCATATTCTTTTGGATGAATGTTACTTCGACTGATGAATGGAGAACGCTGAATCCTATGCAGAAATATGTCAGACCGTAGAGTGCCGGCAAGTAGCGGAGCTTACCATGAAAGATAAGAATGAGTCTTTAATCTCCAATCAAACATGGGAACGGTAGTTAAGTTACCTATGGGAAATAAGGCACTTCAAAACAATGGGTGGTATCGATTAAAGGGATCATGTGACTCCAAAAGATGCAAAGCCTATTACGTGGTCAAAGAATTACAACAAAAGAAATGAGTTGACTACAATGATATTTTTGCTCTAGTTGTGAAGCTCAATAGCTATTAGGGAAGTGTTAAGTATTGTTGTCAGTGAAGAATTCTTTTTTGAGCAGTTGAAACATGAAGACTTTGTGTCTTTCATAGAGACTTAAATGAGGAGATATACATGCTCAAACTTGAAGAATTCCTAGAAAAAGGGGAAATAACAAGTGTGTTGACTAAAGAATAGGCTAGTATGGCCTGAAACAAAACTCCAAGATAGTGTTAAAAAGAAGTTTGAAAGCTTTATGCACAGGGAGAATTTCTAGAAATGCAACACCGACCACTATTGCTTCTTCCAAGAGGATATAGGTCTAGTTATATTATTTTTCTACTTTATGTTGTGATAGTTACTAGCAAGTTCATATATAGATGCGATCAAAACTTAATGATTGGAGTTGTCAAAGGAATATGACATGAAGGACTGGGTACTGCGAAGAAGATCCTTGGAATGTACATTCACGAGAGATAAGCAAAAAAAGAATTTTGCAGTTATCTCACGAAGCATACATCAACCGTGTTTTGCAAAGATTCAACTTGGGTAACGCTAAACCAATTACCACACCTTTGGTAAAATCACTTTTGCCTAACCAAGGACAATCACCTCATACAAAGGAATAAAAAGAATTGATGGCTAAGATTCCATATGCTTTTAGCCATTGGATTTTGATGTACACATAGTTTTGTACAAGGTCAAACATTGGCCATGTAGTGGGAGATGTTAAGTAGGTTTATGTCAAAATCCATGTAAAGCTCATTGGGAAGTAGTAAAATGATTTTGAGATATCTACGAGCTACCATAGAAAAGTGTTTATACTTCAGTAAAAGAGAAAGGAAAGTACAAGCTACGTAATTGTAGGCTTTGGCATGGTGAGGTCGATCACTGAAGAAGTACAATTAGTAATATTTTTATTATTTGTTAACTACAACAGCTAGTTGGATGTTGCAGATATACAAAGATTGTTGTGTGTTATCCACAATAGAGGGTGGATATGTTAGCAATAACAAAAGCTAGCAAATAGATAATATGGATTTAAGGGTTGTTAACAGAATCGGGTTTTATCCAAGAACGAAGTGCTTTGGTATACTGACAGTAGTATCTCTGCTTGAGGATGAGGCTGTTAGGCATTGAAGGAAATAATGAACCCATGCAGACATTCGATAAAAGTAGTAATCATCGACAAACTGAAGTTGTGCTCAACTTTAATTGGCCTGCTAGAGTAACAACCATAGGAGGATGCGACATGATCAAGGTGTGAAGACCAATTAATATTTAGTCTTCAGTGGGAATTGTTAATGTTAAGATAAGACTTAGCTACCAAGTAAACTTAGTAACCAACTAAAAACACTTAGCGAGAAGGAAGTTGCTTAGCCATAAAGTTAACTTGGCCATTAAGAAAAATGCTCATGAAGCAAGTGATATAAATCACCTATAAATAGAGGTGATGGATGAAGAGTGAAATTCATTCCAACTTGAAGAGAATCCAAATATTAAGAGAATTTCAAGAAACTAGAGAGATTTCTAGCAATGACATTCTTTCGTATAATGAGTTCTGGGTAGTGAGAGATTGTGAGTGTTTGTAAATATTTTTGTGTAAATTTTCTCTTTCTTCAGTATAAGGTTTGCAGCAGCCAGAGACGTATGTAGATTTGGCAGAAATCCATTATCATTTTGTATGTTTATTATTCTGCATTTTTCAGCTTTTACTATAATCAGACGACGATGAAATTTTGTGTATTCCTAACACCACAGTGGTCGAATTCAATTGAAATTATAATGTATTTGGTATCAATTTATAATATTTTTAGTTGAGTGTTATTGTTTCATGTATTAACAAAAATACAAAACTCTATATATTGTTTTTTTTTGGAAAAGTGAGGTTTGTAGTCCAAACCCTTAGACAACAAAAACTCTTATACATTAGAGTGTTATCCTTTGTTTTGAAAGAAAAAAAAATTGGTGAACGGCTTAGCAACGCTTTTTTCTAAAATGCTTTCTTAATGTTTATAGTGCTTATGTTAAAAGCGCTTATCTAAAATTCAAAATAAACATAAAACGAAACATATATCTCGTCAGACTATAACGTCTCTAGAAAACCCTTCTTCCTATTCTTTTTCTCTTTACTAAACCCTTCTTCTTCCTCCATCCTTCTCTACTTGAATGTTGGCCTATATTAATCTTAATTATTTCCTTCTGAAACGAAAACGCAGATACCTTGAAACGCAAACTCCAAGAAACCTATAATCATTTTCAGAAATGCAAACCCGCTTCTTAGAAACACGCAACCGATTTCACATCATCTCAGACACGAGAAATCCTTTTTTAATCCTTTGCTTTTTCCACTGAAACGTCGTTCTCGACAATTTTTAGTCTCTCAAAACCTTTTATCAAAAAAATGTTTCTTGACATTATAATTTTTAATTACAATTTATTGTTCATTTTTAGATTTTTCGAAATTTCGAATATCAAAACTTTGCTTTCGTCATATTTATACACTAAACCCTCCTTCTCAAAATTTTCTCAGAGAAAATACATATAATTTGTAGTTGAAATTTGTTGAAACTTATTTTGTTTCTATTTTTCAATTGTTACGTGTTTCTATTTTTTTTCTAGTGTTGTATGTTGTTGTGTTTTCGATTGCTATATGTTTGAAAGGAATGGCCTAATTGTCAAATTCAATTGCTGCATATTGTTGTATAACACTATTAAACTTTTATTAAAGTCTTAAAATTTCTGCATTGTTGCATTATTATCGAGCCTTAAAACTCAATTGTTCAATTGATGTTGAATTTATTTTAATTTTTTATTGAGTCCTTAATATTCAGAGAAAAAAAAATTATTATCTTCTAAAATTTCGATGTTTGCTTTTTTCTTCTTCTTGAATGGTTATTTATTTCTTGGTTTGACTGTCTTTGGGTTTGATCATGCAATGTGCATCTTAACCGCTAACTCAATTAACTTGCAGTGATTATAACTAACCCAATAATGAAAAATGTTATTATAATACTAGTTTATTTACATTGTCTTAATAAAAATATGTTACACAAACACTCATTTTTTATTGTCTCATAGAGTTTGTATTAACTAAATTATTTGTTGTAACACTTTTGTAGATAGAAACTTTTAACTTTTTGTTAAACTAATTTCAAAGAAACGATTAATGGATAAAAGATGGATGTATCTAAATCGTGAAGTAGCAATGTCAAATTACAAGAATGGTGGTTTGAATTGTAACTGCACCCTTTTAAAATTTTTCTGTGAAAACTTAAAGAAAATAACTCATGATTAATCTTGGTTGTGAAAACAGAAAACAGAAAACAGAGAACGTTCTGATTTTTACCAGAAAATGGAGATATTCATGGTTAGTTAAAACTAGTATTCAGTTTATGTATTTAAATTAATAATCAATATGTCTGAAAGTAAATAGATAAGGGAAGAGATACCACACAAAGATATATCTTGTTTCACTCAACTCGGGCTACGTCCAGTCCTCACAACTGTGAGATTTTCCAACTAGTGTTCAATTACAAGAACCTTCTTGTTTTACAACACCGTAGCTCAGATCAACCTTGATCTGTTATAAAGTTAAAACTTTTCCACCCAGAAGAAGTTCAATCATAATCACATATCAATCTTTAGATAGGATTTTACAGTTTACCTTTTAATCATAAAAGGATTTCCTACAAGCTGTACTCAAATCTATATCTCACAATATAGCCTTGAAGTTTACCATGATATGATTTAAAGTGTTTTTGTCATAATCTGAGAAGGCTCAACACTTGTTTTGAGTTATGATTCTTTGACAGAGAAATACACGAGAATGATTCTAGGGTCGAATGGGAAAAATCAGAACTGATTCAATGTTTGTGAGTAAGAGAAATTCAAGTTGATTGAAATGAGTAATGAATTGCTTAATACTTGAAGTATGATTTTTTCCTTGCTTGGTCTTCCTTTTATAGGCGTTTTAGAGCATTTAATAATAGTCAAAGAATTGTTGGTAGTGCTCTGTCAGTTTCGACCAAAGACCAATTTATATGAATAAAAATATTCAAGTCTTTGAACGCTTTTGAGTTATGTTTGACTTATATTGATTTCACATTCTTGACAACTATGATATTGTTTAATGACCCTTTAATCTTTAGATATATGATGATGAGATCAGTTCAATAATAGTGTTTTATTCGCACTAAACAAGTTGAAGAACGATGATATAAGGCTGGAGAATGATGGTCATAAGTTGGAGAATGTTCGTATCATTCTAGACTGATATCATCATACTTGGAGAATGATGTTGATCATTATGGAGATAGTTGTTAATCACTCTGGAGAAAGATGTTTGCTGCGAAGATCAAGTGTAACAAGTTGGAGAATGTTTATTAATCTGGAGACTAGTGTTACACTATTGGAGAATGATCATTTGACACTTTTGCTTTGAGTTGTGCCTTTGATCCTCTGATCCTTTTGAGTGATCCTTTGCCCATATGAGAGATGTACATTCCTAGTATATGAACTGGAAAGGCATTCGCATTTGCAAGAGCTTTTCTTGCATTTAAAATTGATTTGATCTTGTTTGTTTAGTTCTTGATGCTTAGCTTTTGCCTTTGTTAATCTTTTGTAGTAGATCTTTCTAGTATGATCTTTGTGTACCTACTTCTGGTACCTTCTTAATAGGGACTAGTTTATCAATAAACCAAAATGTTCTTGTCGATCGCAAGCCATCAACTTTGAGGATTAATCTTGCATTTTATTCTTGATGCATTGTTTTGCTTTTTGTTGATCATTTTCTCTTGAATATGCCCAGAATTATCTTGAGTATACAATTGTGTTCCTTTGTAGTCAATACTGGAAATTTACAATGTAGATTAATGTACTTTCATAGCCCAGATCGATCTTTAAACTAAAAGATGACTTTGTTTCTTTGTTAAATCAGAATGTTCTTGGATTAATGATGTCAAAATCAAAACGTTCTTGGATTTAAAGCTATGAAAGGAGAACGTTCCCATTTTTTCAAACTTCGGTTTTAATAACCAGAACATTTTTCATTTTTCAGACTGTTGTCCAGAATGATGAGAATATTGTCATGAATGTTCATCGTTCTTGACAGTTAAGCTGGAGAATGTTTCAGAGTATGTTTGGTCTTGCTAATTCGTGATCATTTTGCTTTGTGATTCGAGTAATTTCTTTGAACCAGATCATCTCAGTTTGTTCCTTGCCAAGTGTTGATGATATAGATGTAAAATCCAAAGGCTAAAACTTCTTTTAACTAGTGGAGATTGATTGTTCTAGAGGCTGACTTGATCATTCTTGGACTTGGAGAACATTCTCTGTTTTCTAGATTTTGTCAAGAATGTTTTCCCGTTTTTGTTTGTTCAGATTTTTTCTTTTCATGTTAATTTATTCTTTGCTTTGCTTGGATACTATCTTTGATTAATACACTCAAAAGCACAAGTTAAATTAATATAACATTTAGAATCATAATTAACATTCTTAATTAATTTTTGGTTGTTTTCATCAAAATATTAAATTGAGATTTTTATCTTAACAAACCGATGGGCAAAAAGATATCTAGATAAAAGATGGATGGATGTCTATCATAAGATAATGTTCCTCATTATCGAACTTATGAGGCCAAACAAATGTTGTGCTCTATTGGCATGAGTTATGATAGGATTCATATTTGTCCTAAACAATTGCATTTTGTTTAGAAATGAATATGCATCGTTAAAATAGTGTCATAATTGTAACATTTATCTATATAAGAAACAATTGGTTCCTGGGAAAATTCGTATGACAGTTTCCTATAATACCTAGATTTAGGTGCATGTATCGTAGGAATGTGAATGCAAAACACTTCACATGGCATGCAAGTTTCAGCACCCTCCAAATTCTCTGTAGTAGATGAAAATTGATCACGATTATCTTGATTTTGGACAAGAGAGAAGAAATATATGTCTGGTATTGTGTACTAATGGAATGAACCCACATGGTCTTCAAAGTATCTCACACGGCACATGGCAGTCATTATGGGGATTTATAACCTACCTCCATGGCTATATATGAAGCGCAAGTTCATGATGTACATATGTTCATTTCTAGGCCTAAACAGCCAGGGAATAATATAGACAGTTATACTTGACACCTTTAATTGACGATTTAAAGTGTAACACTCCAGCCATTACCATTACTGGCGGTGCTACCTCACGACCTTCTCGCCCCTATCCATCCAGTAGAATAGCGAATTTTTGCCTTCCGTGGAGGCGATACTTATCCTTGATGTATTGGCTACTCAGTTAGTTTAGAATTGGCTCAGACAACTTAAAACTATAGGTTCTTGAACCTAGTGGGAGGAATGTCCTGAACCTGATAATAACAGAATTTTGTTTAAGAGACACAAGAACTGACATTAATTATGTAATTTTGAATTTTTTATTTGATATCATTATCAAATAAAACAAATGTTTCTATATCTTATAGTTTTGAAGTTTTAAGATATCATTATAACTTTGTGCAAATATATTCCTTGATATGTGTACTTTAACAAAATGTTGAAGAAAAAAAAATTGAGTGTAATTTTTGTATTCGTAGTGAGATAGCCGATTAAATATTGGGATATTTTGATTAAAATAACTACATTATTTTACGGTGCTTATACAATAATGCATTGTTATTGACTATCATTTGACAATTGCTATTAAAAATGGTTATTAGACAACATTTTTAACAAAAGAAAAGCTATTATTGGTTTATAATATTAAAGTGTTTATACTCAAAAAGTATTATTACAAGTTGGTCTTTTACAACATTTTTTAACCAGAAAATACTATTATAAGTTATCATTAGACAACGCTTATGCTTAAAAGTGTTCTTTATGTTGCATTAGACAATGCTTTTTATCTTTATAAAAATATTGTATATACCTTTGATAGCATTGTAATAAATAACCCTATCTAATGCTTGAAAAGTGTTGTCTATGACTTTTCTCGACATAATGATCTAATATCAATTTATTCTATTTTATTCTTATAATTTTTCTACATTATTTATTTTTATAAAATTATTATTTTGTAGAGGCAATAACCACTTTTATAGTCATTTTTTTTTTCAATCATTTTAAATTTTATTTTCGTTCTTTGTTCTCTGTGGGGAAAAACTCACTATATTGTAAATGGCCTCCGCACCAACTACCAAAACTTCGATATATAAGAATTGGAAAAAAAATAGGAAGCTATAACTCCGACGCTTAATTTGAAAAATAAAAATAAATCATATTGAATAAAAGAATAAAAATAATACAATGATACTTCTATTTATATTGATTAGAGAAGACTAACCTCTTAACTATTTTATCAAACTAACTTTAACTCTCTAACTATAAAGACTTAACTACTCTTAAATAATTAAAACTGTAACTGTAAGACCCATAATTTTAAAGTACCATTTATGTAATTTTGGTGTATTTTTGGATTTTGGCTCGGAGGTTTTTAAGCCAAGGTTAATATATTTTGGAGTTTTATAATCGAAAAAGATATTTCGATGCCAATTAGAATTTTCTCGTCGATAAATAAATTGAATTTAACTGCGGAAAATCCTTTACGGAGAATTTAAGGCGTTTCGAGTGAACGGTAATTTATAAATATCTAGATTTTGAGATATTGGTTAAGTTATATTTATTATATTTTATATATGTTTGTTTGGAGGGAAAAAGAAAGGAATACTAGAAGGAAGGAAAAGGGAAAAGAAAATAGTATATAAAGGAAGGAAGGAAAAAGGAAGAAAGGAAAAACAAAGGAAAGAAAAAGAAAGGAAGAAAATCCAAATTTTCCATCTCCTTCCTCTGAACCTCACGTGAACACCAAATTCCATCCTTCTCCATTTTCGTTTTGTTGCTTCCTTCTTCAAAGCTAGTGACCCAAGGTTGGGTGAGAGAGTTAGATCAAGGTTTTTCGCAACTCCACTCTTCCTCTTTGATTCGAAAACGAAGAAAAACGGTTTTGAGATCCAAAACACAAACCCCCTTCGTTTCTTCTTGATCCAAACCTCATTTCTCGAAGAGATAGGATAGGGAAGTTTGCTCACCTCCGTGCTACGGTCTAGTGGACCAATTTTGGAAGCGGCGTTGCGAGCGGAGATTTTTACCGGAATTACTCGCGTACCCGGAAACGCACGTTAAGGCTAACGTTGAGGTAAGGGCTCCTTCCAAACTTTAGTTTGCATTAGGGACTTACCTGTGGTTTGTGTGGGAAGGAATTTGTTAGGATTAAATGTATCGATTTGGGGAAAAACGAAACTAGTGCGTTATGGGTAAAAACCTTAGAGTTAGGTTTGTTTATAGTGATAAATGTTTCGTGGTAAGTGAATTTGAATGTCATTGTATATGATTATGGGTAAATGAAATTTGATGTATCTGGGTGTTATGTTTGCGTGATTTGTGTTCGTTGTATTTGGTGTGTTCGCACTTGATGTTTGTAATTGGTGTGGTTGTTGTGATTTATGGTTTGAATGTGAAAGTATGTTTGAATTTGTTTCTGTGGAATTTGAAAACCATTAGAGTTAAACGAGTATTAAAAAATGGGGAATCTTTTAATACCTCGGTTTACTTAATGTGTATTTGAGGAAAATGTTTAAGTTAAACTGGGCGTTGAGAATGGGGAATCTCTTAATGTCTCGGTTACTAAACTATCGTTTTTGAAAATCGTTTCGGTAAATGAGTGTTAAGAATGGGGAATCTCTTAATGACTCGTTTACTGAATGTTTTGCGAGAAAATCGTTTAAGTCAAAAAGTATATTAAGAATGGGGAATCTCTTAATATGACTGTTTGCTTAACGTTTTGTTTTGAAAAGCATTAAGTTAAATCGGTATTAAGAACGGGGAATCTCTTAATGACTTATTTAATTAATGTTGTTTGAAAGTCGTTTAAGTTAAATGGGTATTAAAAATGGGGAATCTTTTAATATCTGCATTTGCTTAACGATTGTTGTGAATGGAGTCTGTGTATGCTCATGCATTTCATTTGGTAAATTGTGTCGACCCGTGATAGGTGACACCTTGGTAAACTGTACTGACCCGTGATAGGTTGTACGTTTACGATTTACTATTTAGTAATTCGTGTTGACCCGTGATAGGTGACACCTTGGTAAACTGTAATGACCCGTGATAGGTGGTACGTTTACGAGTTACTATTTAGTAAATCGTGTTGACCCGTGAGAGGTGACACCATGGTAAATCTGTA
>PGTU02006132.1:0-16336 GCA_002896215.2 Cicer echinospermum
TGAGTGATTATGATTCTTATGTGACATTAGTGTTGAAGCTGACAATGGTTTATGTGGAGTGAATAAGTGGAGTGTTGTTTGAAAATATGTGAAAATATTGTCCCTTCAAAATTTCCCCCCCCCCATTATGGTTAGTACTCTAGTTCTTGAGTTCTAAGAAATTGCTTATGATATAAATATTATGTGTGTCTCTATTTGGAACTCTTAAAGGTATGAAATAAATTGAATATTGCTCTACCTTTCTTACTTAAGTGAAACTTGTTGAAAAAATGATAATATTATCTAAAAATAAAATAAAATAAAATAAATAAATTAGAGTAAAACTTAAAGTCATTATTGAGTAATGGTTGAAGTTAACAATACTATTGGGCATATTTTTGGCTTCATTGGAACTTGAGGTAGTTCAAATGGTGTTACTAATCTATAAATTTTGCTCCTTTTGTAAATTATAGTGGGTATTAGTGGTATTCGTTCTAATTGAAATATTAGTTGTGATGTTTAAATGATTCATTGTGTCATATTAGCCTATCATGCTAAGCTAATTGATTTTTATATGAGGTGCTTAAATGAGTAGTGATACATTAGTATTATTAGAGACTAAGTGTGATTCTTGAGGTGGTTAGTTTGATATTAGTTCGGTTATTATTCACGTCAATTTCGAGGACGAAATTTTATTAACAAGGGGAGGATTGTAATACCCCAAATTTATAATAAATCATTTTATTTATCTAACAGGATTTTAGAGATTTAATTTAGTATTGCATGTCTTAGAATATATGTTGATAAATTATTATGATTCATTCTCCTTATATGTGTATTAATGTAATGTGATAAGTTTATAGATATTTAATTTAGTGATATAAGATAAATTGTTAATATGTATTTTTCTATTTTATCTAATTATTTTTATGAAAAATATTATTATTTTAATATGATATTTTAAGAAAAATGTTTAGTAGGAGGAGTAAAAATAAATTATTTAATTATTAATGAATAAAAAAACAAAATATTTATTAAAAAAAAAAGAATTTGGGTCAGACTGCTATTTACACTTATTTTCTACTTTCTTTAATCTATTTGGGTTTATTACACTGCAACAGACTTTCTCATCTACACCATTGATCTGCTTGTTACACCCCCTTTTTCTGTTTTAATTAGGACTTGGCCTACTCCATTTAAGTATTTTAATTTGCTACTTAGCACCTAGGTATTGCTAGCTGCACCCCCCCACCACAAATTAATGACCAGCATCGCAGTCCTTTTTCTGAGGCAATCTTCTTCCATCTAAACGAGCCGCCATTTGAATTCTCACACATCTTCTCCTCTTCATTTCGATGAACTATTTAAAGGAACATAACCCTCACCAATATCCCTTCATAAAATCAATGTTCATATTTCCTCGTGATCACAAAGTCGCAAAGCCTCTTTCGTGGCTGTTGCAAGCACCTCAGTTGTGAGTAAGTAATACCATATATTCAAACTCAATGCTCAATTCCTTAATTTTGTAACAAATCGCATTTGAACCACTACAAATCCGGACATTCGAATCTGCTGACCTGGACCTCGATTCCGATCACCGCGTGGTGTTTGTAAAACAATAGTTTCGCGACCACGATCAACGCTTCATCTAGATCTGTCGTCTTTCAATTTTCCAACGATCATGAAAATCCGTATCGCCGCATTTTTGGGTCGTTGTTACCACTAAGCATTTTCGAGTCGTTATGTGGTAAAACCTTTTGGCTTATTTTGCGTTTTTTTTTACACATACCTTCTTACTCTTAATATTTTCTTTTTAATATTCATGTTTTACATTAAAAATAATTATTATTGATATTTTGAATTATAATTACAACTATATGATATATATATAGTAATCGTAAGTTCCTAATAAAGAATTTTAGATTGAGTTACGTTACGTGTAATCTCCTTGGAGTAGCTAAGCTTGTGCATTATATCTATTCTTCATATATATTATAATTGCTATTGTTAAGTCTGAAATATATAATTTTTTCAATTATTCTATAATTAGATATTATTATTATTATCAATTATTATTATTAAATACATAACTATTATTTATTTCAAATATTAAATGGAATCCATATATGTAGATCAGCATAAAAGTATAATATTATAAAGAAATGTTCTGAGACTATATTATGAAGTTGTAAATAAGATTATTTTTATGGCGTTAATTATGTTTGCTCGATTGGTCTTGGCGGCTCAAAAGACCCTGATTTACGAAGGCGAGGCGTACATTCAATAAAATTATTCGATTTGGTTGCTGTGTGAAAGTTCTCTATCTCCTCTAAGTTGTGTGAAATCTTTATCAAAGGTATGGGGTGAGAGAGAGTTCGAATTCATGAGTGTCAATTAAGTGAGATGAATGGAAGACCGTATTCCCATAATTCATCGGGGCTCGCTACGTACGGTTGAACCCTTTGGTAATAATTGACTAATGAGAAAACTGAATCGTGAGGTAAAATGAGTTAGAAACTTTAATAGGGTGTTTGTTTGATTAAAATTTTGAAGATTGTGTGGTAGTTTCAATTAGTTTGTAAGAATTAATTATTATTTACGGTATTTTGTGTTTTGTTTATATGCACTTGACATTGTTATATGATATAAAATGTGATGAATTGTTATTAATAAATTTAAAATTGAAGTGGTGTGTGTGAATGATTTAGTATTATTATATGTGAGTGAAAATCATATATTGTTGGAGTTTGTGTATATGATGGGATGATTAATTTTGAATGTAATATAAGACTACGAAATGTGCATTGATGATTGTTTGTTGACTTATGATGTTACCGCCTTGATGAATATCAAGAAATGCATATTGCATTTTATTTGAATAGTGATGAATTCGACATGTGCAATTGATGGCTCTCTTAATAGAGTGAGGTAACCTAGGCCAACAAGGGGAGAAAATAGATGTGATAAGTTTTGAAATGGAGATTATTGTCATCATATAGGTAGGTACTGACAAGCCTATGATTCCGGATATGTACAATAGGATGAGCCTGATCGTGGCAGTCTGTTGTTGAGCCTTAGGGTAATATTGTTTAGACCTTGGAGGTATTCGGGTGGGGAAACTCCTAGGTGACTTGGAGGTAGCACTCCAAATGTCGGGATCTACCATGCAACACACGTTACCTCGATTGTCGCGTATATGTGTCTCGGTTGAGTTGAGGGGATCTATGAGGACACGACCAAATTGAATTGTCCGTCGTCCACTTGCATGGTGGCATAGTATCAAGCCTCCTAGTAACCAAGTACTTTCAGAGTTAGAATATGGTACAAAGAAGAGAAGGAGTCTAGAGTATAAGAGCATGCATAACTATTACTTGATTTGTTTGGTTACTTACTTGATGTGTGCGTTGTATCAATATTTTACCTTGATTATTCTTGTTGATTGTGATTTGATAGAATAACGGTGTTTAATATATTTTACGTGTTCTTCTCAAAGTATTTTATACTATTACATGTTTTCGAAGTCACCTCTCGTTGCTTGTGTTTGGCGCTTGCGAGAGCGCAGTCATTTCGGTTTATCGATTGGTGATCCACGCTCTGATAGTGATATTGGGTGGAGTAATTTGTCCGTATTTTGATTGAGTTATGAGCTAATTTAGATTTTTGTACATTCGTTCGATCAAATTGTGTTATTTTTATCTTTTATTCGGCTATGTAGAAATAATTGTCTATAAGTTTTAGAACGTGTATGTTAGTCGGAAATTTTATTTCATAAGCCTCAACTTCTATCGATACTAAAGATTTTTTAAGGTTGAAAATTTATTATGCAAGTATTTGTGTGTAGGGTGAACGTGACGTCCTAAAACCTTATATGTTTAAAGGAAATAATTTTTTATATCTCGATTTTTGGAAACGCTGTGAACTCTTTCAAACTTAGTGCATTTTACTTTTATTTCAATTTGGGTTTAGGGTGTCACAGACAACATCATGACTGATGCTTATGTTTGAAACATTGATGACAAGTGGCCAGGGCGTCTGCGCAACGGTTTTCTTCTCGAGGAATATGATGAAAATAGTGATTTTCTCGAAGTGTTCTGTCAAATTCTTTGATATGGGTATGATGCATAATCAATTGGAAATCGAGTTTGTTACTCTCCCTTTCGTCTGATGGATGACCAACATTGAGTCTCCATATACCTCAAGAACTTTTACCTTTTGATTTAATAGCTTCTTTAATGCCCATAACACATGTCTCGTATTATACATATTGTTCGTACAATCAAAATACAATCTAGCTGTAAATAGAGTGAATTGGTTCTCTAGGGAATCAATATGGCTCTCATTCCATGCCCTAATGCATTAGAATCACCATCAAACCCAGCGTCCATTTTTCTTTATCAGATGATTCAATCTCTTCAATACTTCATATGCCTTCATCGGAGAATTCACACTACATTGATTAATATATTCTTAGGTTGTTGGGCCAATATACTCTACAGAGCGCTTTCTTTGATGGCCTTCTATGTCACATACACCAAATCAGATTCTGATAACAACATCGTCCAACGAGCAATCCTTCCAATAAAAAGCAGGTTTCTCAAAGATATACTTAATTGGATCAATTTAATACACATCAAGCAAATTGTATGACATAACATGTATTGCCTCAACCGTGAGCAGCTCATGCTAATATGCAACATATTTCTTATCAAGCAGTGAAACCTTATTTCCAGCTGTGAATTTTTTGCTCAAATAATAATAGCATGTCTATTTCTACCAGATTCATCATGTTTACCCAGAAATACAGAATCCATTGAGCATTCTTCAAGTACTTTTAAGTGCATAATAAGTGGTTTCCACCAAGAATATGAGGCACTAAGTTTTGACAAGTACTGTTAATCTTTTCGAAAGCTTTTTGAACAATTTCATCTCCATTCAACCTTCGGTCTTGTGAAACAACTTGAAATTTATTCACCATGTGGCGGTGATATGTGCAAATGAACTGGAAAAGTATTCAATCTACCCAAAATGCCCGAACTTCTTTTTCGATGTATGGAGCCGACATTTATTGTATTGCTTTTTACTTATCTGGGTCCACCTCTATCCCTTTTTTACAAACAATAAGCTCAAGTAACTTGTCTGATCTCACACAAAAAGTGCACTTAGCAGAGTTTGAACTTCCTTAGTCGCACTAATAATTTTGGAAGGTTAACACATGGTCTTCTTCGATTCAAGACTTTGCAATCATATCATCCACATAAACCTCTATATACTTATGCATCATGTCATGAAACAAAGTTAACATTGCACTTTGATAGGTGGCCCCAATCTATTCTTCAATCCAAATGACAACACTTATAACAGAAAGTTCCCATTGTGTGATGATTGTGGCTTTTTCCATATCTCGGGAGCCATCTTGATTTGATTGTACCCCTGAGAAACCTCCATGAAGGAGAAAAGAGAATATGAGCAGTGCTATCTACTAGTACATCAATATAGGCAAAGGAAAATCGTCTTTACAACTAGCTTTATTTAAATCACGATAATCAACGCACTTTCGAACATTTGCATCTTCTTTGAACTACGACACATCAAATGGAAATGAAAATATAGGTATTATACTATTTCCTCATTACCTCACATGGACCTAAACTCGTCCCCAATTCTATGTTTTTTTCAAACAGAATTAACAATAAATACTCTATAAGTAACAGTAACATAAATGTCACTTAAAAATTGTTTAATTCTTATACTTGTAATTTTGCAATAAATAAATATCAACTCTAAATTTACAACAAAAATCTAAAAGTAATAGAAATTTGTTGAAGATTTCTTAAATGATTTAAAGTATTGTGATCTTTAATGTGGAGCATACAATTGACAACCTAATAGTATGAATAATATCATTATATTACACGAATATGTAGTATAATCAATGGTGCTCTCAACCCTTAGAGGTGCATTTAATATCGTCTGTGGTTAATTGTTTTACTTATTTTTTGAGTATTAATTTGTATGTTCGTTTGTTTTAGTCATTCACAATAGAAACATGTAGAAAAAAAAAATTGCTCTTCTGCTTTAAACACATTCTTGTGTTTAGAACGTTCTTGAATATATTTATTTTTAGTTATATAAAACAAATTATATATATATATATATAGTAATAGGTGAAATCGATTTTCGATGAAAGAATATACAACTAAGTGTAAGGGATGAATGATGGTACTGTCCACTTATGCAGCTGTTTTCAACATGAATTTTTGAATAAAAACAATACTGCAACATAGAGTGATAAGAAAAGACATTAAAAAATATTCAACTTTAATTAAAATGATTGAAGGGATGTTGGTTATGATGTTCAAAATTTAAAGAAGAAGAAGTAAGATGCATTATAGAGAATCAAATGGAGAATGATAAAAATGTTTACGATAAAAAAAAAGATTACTAAAGAATGGTTATAAAATATATCGATAATTTCTCTTTTGAATCGAGAATAGTAAGAGAAGGCAAATAAATTCTAGCAATAAGATTTATAATTACATGGGTAATTGGTTGGACGAAAGGGAAACAGACAATTAAAAAAATATTCAACACTTTAATTAAATGGTTGAAGGGATGTTAGGTATGATGTTTAAAAATTAAAGGAAGAAGTAAGAGATGCAATTAATAGAGAATCAAATGGCTAATGGAAAAAAACTGTTTACATAAAAAAAAATGATTACTAGAGAATGGTTAATGAAGTATATCGAAGATTCTCTTTTGATACGAGGAATAGTAAGAGAAGTGAAATAAAATTCTAGCAAATAAAGAATTTATAACTACATGAGATATATTTTTTATAGAAATCCAAGGAATAGTTCTTGAGACCATTGAAAATTGAGGTCGTCAAAATCTTTAAGATTTTCTTGATATGATCAGTTGTATATGATTTTTTTAACGAATAAGGTCAATTATTGTGATGGAGGAGTAAACAATTTTTTGTTATACAATTACAAGTAACCTTTAAAAGTTCAAATAACAGACTAATGAGATATAGTTTGCCTAAAATAAATGGTGGATAGAAGGTGTGTTTAGTGGAGGAGTTTTGGAGGGAGTGACATAAAGAGTGTTAAGTTTTTTTGTTGGTTCAGATTTTTAAGAGATGGGGAGAAGGGTGGGGAGAAAAATCCCTCGTAAGGTTGATTTTTGTTTACAGAGGGGAAGCGAACAAAACAACTATAAAACCATTTAAAATACATCTATAATTCTTTGAATCAAACATGTCTCCTTTTTCTCTCCTTCGCCTTCCTTCATGTCATTAAAAATCCCGCTCTTCTCTTCCCCCTCCTGTTTGAAAAAAAATAAACAAACAAATAAATTTTAACATCAATCAAATACAACAAAATAATGTGAACTCTAAAATCAAAGAAAAAACCACAATCATTGTTCAATTGACAACTAGAGATAACATTATGTGAAATTGTTTACAACACTAGACTTCTCTCATACTCTTCATGACTCCCAAAATACACCCACACTCTCCAAAATCTAATATTGAACCAACATCTCACAACACTCTAAACACAAAGTATAAGAGAAAAGAAAAGAATAATATATAAGTTCAAAATATTTCTGACTAGTGCGATTTGTAATGAAGAACTAGAGCTATATATATACCTTGAGCTCCTCTCCTTTACAATTCAAGCAATATGGATTATTTCAAAATCTTCAATTTCAATCAAACCCATCATTCTCCACCTTGATTGAACTTGATGCATCTCAGTTTCCATTGTCTACACTAATAATCATAGTTCAAAAGAACTATCATACTCCACCATAAAAAGTAACTCCACTTGAAGCTAAACCCCTTTAAGAATTTTTTACTTGAAGTTAAAACACTTCTAAGAATTTCAACTTGAAGAAAAATCATTCTAAGAATTTATTCTACATGTCGAAAAAACCAGATAAAGTTTATGGTGCAACTTCAATGTTGACTTTATAAGAAGTTCTTCAGCAATCGATACAATCTCACATCACACTTTGCATCATTGTTAACAAAAGCCATGTACTAATCAACACCTTGTGTAATCATAATTGTATTGAAACATCTTGACTTGAATTTTACAACAAGCAAATTGTTTCTCATCAAATTTCTTTAAGCCAAACCATTCCATGGAACTTGACATATTGTGGCGTAATTGTGCACCAGGTATTTCCAAGAAAGAAAGGTGAGCCAACAAAGGAGAAATTAATAACCAAATCTTTCCTTAGTCAAAACCTTGCTTAAACAACACTTCTACAATATAAATTTCTTTTAGAGGTGGAAGACAACAAAGCTCCAACCACAGAGCATACTAAAACCCCTATTTCTTGAACTGAACCCAAAAGCTCTAATACATAATGTGGGAAAATAAACAAACGGATAAATTAAATAATAATCAAAAACACAATAAAATAATGTAGAAACTCAAAACTAGATAAAAATCACGATTGTTTGTCTAATGACAACTAAAATAACCATATGGAAAATTGTTACAACATATAGATTCTCTTCATACTCTCCATCCCACAGTCACATCTCACACTCTCCAACAATATTTTGATCTACATCTCACAATACTCTAACACGAGTATAAAAGAAATAATCAGATACAATCTTAATGTATTTTTTATTGGTGCAATTTATATAATGAAGAACAGATGCTATATATATAGCTTGAGCTACCTCTTTCTTTACAATTTCAGCAATTGGTGAGTCTAAGGTAGCGGGAATGGATTCTGGTGTTGTATCCTTTTATTGAAATTCTTCCTGGAGATGTAGTTAGGAGGCGGATCCTGTTGGTAATAATAGTGGTGCAAGTATAGGATGTGGGATACTCACGCTTAAGGGGAGATTGTTGGCTTCAAGTGTGAGCGGTTAAGTCCTACATCGACTAAAAATATGGTAAATATTAGATATATTAGAGAGAAGACCCATTTACCTAATGTCTTTAAGTTTTAAGTTGAGATATAATGTCAAAGTCTCTTATGGTCTTGGAGTATTTAACTTGTTGCTTTTCTCACACCCCCGGTCTCCCCCAACACTCCCTTCTACCAATCATGCCTTCAAGGATACAACTGAGATATACTCGATGGTTTTCTCTTTTCCATGTTCAAAAGACTAACTAATAAAACTCAAACTCAAAATTGTTCAAGTTAAGAATTAAAAATAACAATAAAACAATTTGTTTAAGAGGAAGCTAAACAAACCATAACATTTTAACGTATAAACTTCAATTAAAATTTCATTTATTTTTAACTAAAAAGAATTTTAAGTCATATACTAAGAAATGACAATGGAAAAAAATAGAATATAAAGAAGCTCAACTTAAATTGTAACTCGTTCAACTCAAAATTACAACTCTATTCTTTCAACATCAAAACTTAAAACAGTTTTAAAACTCTATTTATACATATTCTTTAACATTGTTAAACTTCATCATATCATTAATTAGTCCACATTTGATATTTAAAGCGCTCATGTGTCCCAAAAAAATTGGTGAAAAATGTGGCACAAAACTAGGCTCACTTGCTGCTTTTAGTTTGCACACATAGACAATGCACAAGTTGTTGTAGCATTTTCCTTACATCCTCCACAAATGCAACACTAACCAACATTTAATTGTTTTTCTCCATGCCAAAGGAACACTAGCCACATTATTCCAACATAAAACATCATAATAATAAAAAGGTCTTATTGATCAAAAGCCCTAATTTAACCTAAAAACTAATAAATTATTTGCATTAATATATTAAGAGTATATTTACATTATTAAGTCCAAAAGATGTAAAATAACACTTTTTTTATGAGAGTTGTCAAATATTGACACTAAAATTTAGGTAAGTATTTTTTTTACAAGAAAATTTAGATAAGCTTAAATAATATAATTATTATAAAATTGAAACAAATGAGATAAAAAAAATTAAAATTATACAACGAAACACATTAAAAATTTAGATAGCATATATTTAGTGCTGGTCTTATAGTCCCTTTTAATATTATCATTTATAGATTCTAAATTATTTAGAGAAATTTTGTTTTTTATGTATGTGTCGTAACTCTTTTATTTGGTTCATTGTTTATTTCATTGTTCCTTGACATTCTACTCTTAAAATTATTATATATAGTTGATTTCCTCATAAAATTTCTTATTATTTGATATTTTTAAATTCCACTATTTTAATAATTATTTCATTTATTATCAAATTAGTAATTTTAATTTTTAATTTTAAATTTAATATAAATATTTTAAATTTTATATTTATCAATCGGTAAGTATTTTTTTTATTACGGTCAATAATTAATCATCAAATAAATTAAGAATTACAATTATTTATATTTTATTAACGTGTTGACGCTAGATTTAATGTCTGCAAAATCCATTTATTAAATTAATTATTTTGATTATATATACATATAAAATAAATTACTATTCTTTTGCATATCTATTCATTTAACCATATAGTCTTGATTTTTATTTTGATTGGCTGACATTTACTTATTTTATCTTTTATACAAATATTAATAATTCGATGAAGGTGGGTTTTTATACGAGTCTTCTTTTCTTTTATTTGTTCAGAGATTTATGCAAATTTTCAATTTCATTTACATATCTTATTTATTTTTGTAATATTTAATCAATACTATATAATAAATTATTAACTGTTGTAATAAATATGCGTATTAGTGCAAAAATAAACTTTTTATTCCAAAAAATTGGGCAAGGAAATAGAGAAGTTATTATTAATACTAAAAGTGGAATTATTTTTATTTCAAAAAAAAAATTGGTGTTAATATTGTTAAATCTAAGAAATAATACAAATAAGTAAAAAGGATTGACCCAAACAATAGGTACAAGTTCAACGGAACTTTCAAGGGTTAAAGATCCCTCTTTTTATTTCTTCAACCATCAATTATCATCCTCTTTCCTTTCTTCTTCCTCAAATCTTCACATTCATCCAACAATCAAAAACAAAACAAAGAAACCAAAAATGGGTGTTTTGTTAAAACTTGTAGATGCCATCTTGTTCCTATTCTTCCTATTGATAGCAATTGTAGCACCTCTTATTGATGCTCAAACATGTCTTCCTCTCTCTTACTTCCCTGATTTTCTTATCAACATTAAAACATGGTACACAAATGAATATGGTGATTATCTTGTTGCTGACAAACCCCATTTCTTTGTTGGTCTTGTTTGGCTTGAGCTTCTTTTTCAATGGCCACTTTCTCTCCTTAATCTCTATGCTATGTTATCTTCTAAGCATTGGTTTAATACCACTTGCTTGATCTATGGTGTTTCTCTCTCCACTTCCATGGTATTGTATTACTATTTCCTTTTTCTTATACAAATTTTTTTTTTTATTATATGGGTCATGTCATAATATTGAATTTGAATGATTAGGCTTTTATATGTTTTTGGAGAATTAGGAAAATGATTTTTTTTTTTTTATGTTTTTCTGATGGGTTGAGGTAAAAAGTCAAACTTTTTATTTATTTGGTTGTTATTAGATTCACTCTCATTCTGGGTCTGTTGTTTTATGCCTAACATTCATTGAAGATAATCTTTTGGTTATTGCATTGTACTAGACTAAAATGATTGGATTTTTAAATTATGTTTGCATTTGTGGCTGTTAGATCATGTTCAAATGATTTGATACAAACCAAAATTGAGGCTATTACAATTACAATTTATAGATTAGATTTAAAATTTAATCTGAATAAATTATCAAGGTATTATTATAGCTTTTTGAATTAGCTCTTCTGAGTTGTAACTTCTCTGCATGGCTTTGTTAAAATGGCATTGTTTCACTGAATGGAGGTGTAATATATTAGGCTTTTGGTTGAAGGTAAATTATCTTTCCAAAATCGACTTATAACGGTGACAAAAGTTCATATTTGTAAGAGTATTACCTCTCACCATAAAAGCTGATTTTGTTGGATTGGAGATAGGTCTAATTCAAATTTTTAAGATTTGATAGAAGTCTATTCAAAAATTGTGGGCCACCCGTTATTGAGGCATTTGGGTTTCACGTTCCATATATTTAGTCTCGGAGGTTCTCGTGGAGTGGGCGTGTGTTAAGGGTCTCACAGTAGACGAGTATAACATTGAAAATATGTTTATAAATGGAAGAACTATCTCACCTTGTAAGTCGTTTTGTGAGATTAAGTTAACATCATCACCAAATTTAAGATAGTCTTCAATCAAGCTATCATAGATGGTGTCACAATGTGATTCTGTTACAGTTTGTATATAATCTACATCTTGCTTTTAGGTTCTAACATCTTTTGGTGTTTGTTGTTTATGGAATGCAGGTTGCCAGTATTATCAGAATTGACAGGATCAAAGAAAGCTTCTGAGAAGCTCTTAACAATGTACTTCCCTTTCATGTGTTTGGGTGATTTAGCTACTCTGAGAGGCTTGCTGTCAATTTCTTCCAAGACTGGCTCGGCTTTCGGAAAGATCTGCACTAGCGAGGAAAAAAGCGAGCTTGAAGCAGTTGTTTTGAATCAATTTTGAGGAAAATGGGAAGAGAATACGAGTTGTAGGTGTAAAGGGATGTAGCATGCAAATGTTCCTTCCTCTAACCACATTTTTTGGGTACATTTTAGTGTTGAGTTTTGTATTTAATTCTTTGAGAAAAAGATTTTGTTTCAAGTATACATCAAATTCCATTGTGTTGAATACATTGCCATGATAAGAAATAAAAGGCTAATTATTGTCATGATGTGTTAAGCTAAATCATTCTTTTTCAATATTACCCATATGGTAATTGAAAAGCAGATTTAAATATTTATTTGATTTTTGCACCCTTTTTTGTTTTTCATCCTTGCAAATATGACATTTTGCTCTAAGTATTTATTGGTTTGTTTTAGTCCTTACAAAATTCATTTATATTGGAATTGGTACTTGTAATATGAGTGACAAATGACTAAAATAAATATTATACACTATCGAGATCAAGTTCAATATGAACACATTTTGCTAGGACTAAAACAAATCAAAGACCAAAAGCAAAATGAGGTATAGGATAAAAGGATTAAAATCAAGATATATTTGTAGATCAAATGCATAATTATACCTATTGAGAGAATAATTATTGAAGTATGCATAAACTGATTAAGATACAAAAGCAAGCCACTGACAACACAATTGAAAAAGAATTCACATAAACAAAGTGAATTCCCTGCATACTTGTTATATGCATTGTTTGTGACAAGTGGTGCACCTAAATGTTTATTTATAAGGTGATATTTTGAAAAAAGGATATAACAGTTACAAGATGAAACAGGTTATAACTTTAGTTTACTTATAAGATGTGAATTCATACTTTACTTTTATTAATGTGGACTACTTCCATTTTTACAAATGTTTAAATCAGGCTCTATTACTTCATAAATAGAGTAATTTATTAATGATTTGCTTATCATATTCAATATAATCATTAGATCCAATGAAGTTAATAATAATAAACAGAGATAATATAATTCCAGAAGTTAACATGATTCTTAGTCATGATGATCATTAGAGAAATTGCAAGAAAGGAGGAGGATTTTCTAACAGATAGCAAATAGATATCATGACCACTTGCATTAATGTGAAACGATGGTCGAAATTTCTAAATATGTATCGTATATTATAAGTCAAGATAAAAATTAGTAAATGCGAGAATAGTGTATTGAATAATGAGAGAACTGTTCAAATATATAAAATGATAATGTACCGCTTTCTATATTTCCTATATTATAGCATGTGAGTTAAACATCATATTAGTGTTATTCTTTTTTTCATCTCACAATAGTTAGAGTAAATATTTCTTCTTAACCACTTAAAAATAGAGAACTTTCTTGACAATGACTTAATGCTCTAAAAAAATTAGAAGTTGGACTTGTAATAAAAAATATTCATATATAACCAAAGTCTATGACCTAAAAAGCATGTCAATAATTGACATTCAAAATTCGTTTTGAACAATCTCTTAACTAGGGGTTCAAAACGACAACTTTGTGAGGATCAATAAATTTTATTAGTGTCCAGAGTTGGCCCTTGGCTTATTACATAGCATATTAGCATTAAGAGCAAATAATGGCACAGATCTAAAGCTAGTTTGATGCGATAATTAATAGCCTGGCCATACTATGATATTAATTAAAGGTACTTTACATTAAACATATGTTAATTATATGCTACACTATCCCTAAAGTTCACTCAACCACCTTCATCATTCAATATTTGTGTCATAGCAAATATAAATATTAATTAAATCATGAAACAATATGTCAATTTCACTAGTAGAGAATGGAACAAATCCATTTCAAAATCCTAAAAGGGGAAAGGTGAGAAATTAAGCAGTGTTGTGTCTTAGGTACAAACCTCACACTTTGCTGGTCCCACTTCTAAAACACACAAATAACAAACAATTAAAGAAAGAAAATAATTAAGAGTTTCATCAAAACTAAACCCTAATTAGTTAACCAATAGTCTGGCCCTAACTATATGTATTTAGTCTAATAACAAAAGATAATTCATGGGTGGCAAGGCCATTGTGTTAGCTCAAAATTTACTATATCTAGGGAAGTCAATTCCCGAACCTTAATTAATCAATCCTCTAAAAAAGGATCATGCAAGGTGCGCTCTTGACTTCTCCCTAATTTTGTAATTTAAGCCTAATTAAGTTCCTCACCACCCTCTTGATTTTTCTTCAATGCAATGCTTCCTCCTTTATCCTTGTAAACTGCAAAATAAATGTAACAAAGTTAAAATAACATTAAATCAAATAATTGAATTCGGAATTCTATATCGAAAAAACAAAATTTGAATTTTCAAGAAATTAAATATATAACTTCGAATAAACTTCACCGCAATTTTCTATTATTTTTGATTTTACTTACACAAAAACATGTTAGAATTTCTCTTATTTTTTCAAAACAACCAACAAAAGACTAAAGATAGAATATTTACTATTAAAAAAGAAAAAAAAAGAAAATCACATAAAATCATAATTTTAAAAGAAAGACAAAAAATTTGCATGTGTTTACCTCAAAATCATTACATCATTTAGCTGATTAAGCAGTTTCACCAGACAAAGAAGCCTGATTCTCTCAACAGTACAGCAATAAGACTATTAACAGTAGCAACCAGATCCAAGGAAAGTTTCAGTCAGTTGGAACAGAATCAACCAATATTTGAAATGCAAACATTAAAAAGTGATCCACCATCCAACAACCAGCGTTGTCCTTTCATCACAATGTCCATTTCCTTTCCATCAGAAGAGGATAGCAAATCCTAGATGGAAGAAGTGCTACATAATCTGGATCTCCTCCATTTAGGGAACTTACATTCATTTGCACCCCAATGTTCTACCGGTGCATATATTACAAATGATCCTGTTGAATTCTGTTAGACTCTCTTGTAATATAACATGTTGCTCTGGCTTGAATTTGCACTCTGTATATAGTTACATACTAAGTTTAAAGTATAGTTATTCACTGTTCTAACTAGAGAAGAAAAAAGATTCCTATGGCACATCTATTTTCATACCTCTACTATTCCAACATCTCATTAATAACGTACAAAAATGTAGTCAATTCAGTTGAATAGAATAGTTAATTTAACTCATAAAAAATTATAGTAATCATATAGTTCAATTAACTATATTTTTTTAATGCTGATTTGAATTAACCACCATTTACTCAAAAAAAATTAACTATAATATTGTACATGATTAATCAGACGTTGCATGGATGTAAATAAAAGGGGTATTCATATATAAATTATATACTGATTAGAGAATTATATGGATTCAACTATAAAAAAAATATAACCATACACGTTTATTTCATTTGTATGATTTTTAAATTAGATACAATGAAAATCAACCTTTTGTAGTATTTGATAGTATAAAAATCTTAATATCATTAGTGCATCAAAATCAAAATACTTTAATTTACAGATAATTAAAATATTTAGATTAAAGTTTTAAGGATTGCATAACAAAGTTTAAAAGCATGTTAGGTATTGTGAAATAGTAAATATAGAATATAATAACTTACATTTACTCGAAGTAGAGAGACACAATTTCCAGTATCTCGTCCATTTGCAATGTGTGCCATTTCTTGTACAACTCCACCATTGGAAAGAATATCCCACTGTTATTTAAGAGGGTAAATAAAATCAAACAAACAAATATAAAACATTAGAAAAGCTAATGAAAATGGATATTAGTATAGCTATTATAAAACACAATAATGAAGAGTAAAAAAAAAAAGTTACCCTTTATAGTAATATCTAAAAGAAACGTACCTCATTTCTTGAGTTTTCATCGCGAAGGAAATCAAAAACTC
>PGTU02006133.1:0-10406 GCA_002896215.2 Cicer echinospermum
TGTGTGCATGCATAATGTATACATTTAGCATAGATTCAAATTTAAAAGAGAAAAACCCACATGCATCAGTACACAAGAATGAGTTGCTATTTAGAGGCTTGGGGAAACTTACTTGAGGATGGGATGATTGGATAAGAGATAGAAACTTACTTGAGGATGAGACAATTTTCGAGATTGTGTGCAAGGAGGGAGCTTGACCTTCAATGATAATGGTGTATGTGAAAGATAGGAAGTTGACTTACTTGTAGTGTTTAAAACAGGCCCAGAATTGCCAGGATGTCTGTGGAATGCGCTTCAAGCGCCCCAGGCGCGCTCCAAGCGCGCGTTGGCAGTAGTGGAATCTGTGAAATGCGCTTCAAGCGCCCCGGGCGCACTCCAGGCGCGCGTTGGCAGTAGTGGAATCTGGGAAATGCGCTTCAAGCGCCCCAGGCGCGCGTTGGCAGAAGTGGGATCTGGGAAATGCGCTTCAAGCGCCCCAGGCGTGCGTTCACAGCGCTGAACTCCCTGAAATGCGCTT
The DNA here is from genome assembly GCA_002896215.2 of Cicer echinospermum. NCBI lineage: Eukaryota > Viridiplantae > Streptophyta > Magnoliopsida > Fabales > Fabaceae > Cicer > Cicer echinospermum. The sequence continues at coordinate 518 of PGTU02006133.1, forward strand.
CAGGCGCGTTTTTCCCCCTCTCAACTGAAAAAACACACTCCCTAACACATTTTTATGATTTCTTGCTTATACTAAACATCAAGAATGAATAAAATTAGTAATTCAAAACTAAAATTGAAAGTAAATAAAGTGACATGAAATTAAAATGCAAAGGATATGAAGTTGGGTTGCCTCCCAATAAGCGCTTGTTTAGTGTCCTAAGCTTGACATATCATTCTTCAAAGGGCAACCAGATGGATGGACTCCATCGAAAGTTTTGACTCTTCCCCGAAATACGATTTGAGTCTTTGTCCATTGACCTTGAAGTTCCGATCGGAGTGTACATCTTTCACTTCGACGGCACCGTGTGGAAATACCTTGGTTACCTTGAAAGGGCCCGACCATCTGGACTTTAGTTTTCCGGGAAACAACTTCAATCTTGAGTTGAATAGGAGAACTAGTTCTCCTTCTTGGAATTCCTTGAATTTGATTTTTTTGTCATGCCATTTCTTGGTTTTTTCTTTATATATTTTGGCATTCTCATAAGCAAAATTCCGGAATTCCTCTAACTCGTGAAGTTGAAGAATTCTCGCCTCTCCCGCCTTGCCTGAGTCAAAGTTCAAGTACTTCGTCGCCCAAAATGCTCGATGTTCAAGTTCGAGAGGTAGATGACAAGCTTTACCATACACAATTTGATACGGTGACATACCCAGGGAGGTCTTAAAAGCTGTTCGGTAGGCCCAAAGTGCATCATCAAGTTTCGTTGACCAATCTTTTCGTGAGGCAGTTACTGTCTTTTCTAAGATTCGTTTAAGCTGCCTGTTGGAGACTTCAACTTGCCCACTTGTTTGTGGATGGTATGGGGATTGCCATACCAAGATGAAACCCTTATTTTTCTGATTTGATTTCTAGTTATATGAATGAGTTTATTGAATTGTTTTTTTCATCTCTGTGCTTAATGCTTTTTATTGCTTGATCAACATTAAAATGTTCTACGATTCGTATTTTGAAACGGAAGTGGACTTTACGAATGTTTGAGATGAGAAATTCATGAATTTGTAGTCTAGGGATAGATGCAGGTCATGAAACCAATTAAATTAGTTGCAAACAATAATTTACAAGAGAATTTCTATACGGTAATGCTTAATTCTAATCTTCAATCCACTAAGGAATTAGGGGTTACTTTGGAATTAAAGGTTATGTCACTAAGACATTAGGGCAAGAATAATAAAGAGAATTCGGTAATAATTCAATAAAGGAATTCAGTAACTAGGATCAAATTAGACACCAAGGTTGGATTCGAAGTGAAACTCATCCCTGACATTTTTCTCATTATAAAAGATCAATTTTATTATTGTTGTGAATTCCAAACATTATTTCAATCAACTTGGGAACCTTTTTGTTCAATTCTAGTAATCAAATATAATTCAATAGTAAAACGCAATCCTTGAGTTCGACACTCGGTACTATTGTTTTATTATTACTTGCAACGATTCAGTACACTTGTTGAAACATTATCAAGTTTTTTGCGCCGTTGCCGGGGATTGTCATATCACTATTGAGTTTAGTTTATTTACTGAATTGAAATTTTTTGCTCTGCAATAAAATTTCTTCTTTTATTTTATTTCAAAAAAAAAAAACATTTGTTTCAAAACTGCTTGTTTTTACTTAATTATTTATTTTTTTATTTTAAACTCTTCATTACTCACAATCTGTCTAACCTTGTATGCGAGGCCAGTCCTCAGCTGAACTTATCTTTGATCCAGAAATTGAAAAAACAGCGAAAGCACATAGAAAGGCAGCTCGAGAAAGGAGACGAAGGGAAAGACAGTTAGTTGTGGAAGAAGAGGTTTTGGGTGATCGTGTCATATTTACTGAAATGGCCGACCTACCACCACCAGAACGTACTCTCGGAGAATATGGGAATCGAATTAGAAATCGTGCTCGATTACCCATTCATCACCAACCGGTTACAGTCAATAAGTTTGAAATAAGTCCTGCTCTATACCGAGAGTTGAGGGAAATTCATTTTGCCGGTAGACATAACGAAGACGCTAATAGACACCTCACAAATTTCTTTGAATTATGTGAAACAGTGAAGGTGGATGGTTTATCTGAGGAAACCAAGAAATTGAAGCTATTTCCATTCTCTTTGATAGATGATGCTAAGGAGTGGTTTCTTTCATTCCCCGCCGACAGCATCACCACATGGGATGATCTTGAGGATAAGTTCTTGGAACAATATTTCCCCCCAGCCATGTTCGTTAGAAAGAGGCAAGAAATCACCAGTTACAAACAGAAAGAGGGGGAATCTCTTCGTGACACTTACAGGAGATTCAGAAACTTACTAGCCGGATGCCCTAATCATGCTTATGACGACACTGCCCAAATGCAAATATTCTGTAATGGCTTGAGGCCGAGCACCAGAATTATGTTGGATGCCACAGCTGGTGGTTCTTTGAATTACAAAACCGCAGCAGAAGCACGAAAGATTATTGAGATCATGGCATCAAATGAGCAGATGATATTGTATGACAGAAGTGGTGGTTCAACGAGTGGTGTAATGGAATTGAATGTTATGGATGGGTTAGCTCCAGACAGGCTACTATCGAAAATGGAAGAGGTTATCGCCACTGAGATAAAGAAGGGAATGGCAGCTCTAAATATACAACCACAAGTGGCCCCCGTCAAATTACTAAAGCAGACTAGTTGTAACCTTTGTGGAGGAGCACATAAAACTGGAGTCTGTGAAGCACTGGATGATAATGAGGTAGAAGAACTAGAACGGGTGAATTTTGTGAGTAATAACAACAGGCAGAATAACCCCTACTCTAATACGTACAATCCTGGTTGGAGAAATCATCCGAATTTATCTTGGAGAGATCAACAAGGTAGATCCCAGGGTCAACAAGAAGCTCAACCAAACCAATTCCCACCCAGAAAGGCTGCTTGGGAGAGCGCTATAGAAAAACTAGTTACAAGCACAAGTTCGTTCATTGAGGAGTCAAGAGCCGTCAAGAAAAATCACTCTGCATCAATAAAAAATCTTGAGACTCAAATGGGTCAACTTGTTCAACAAATGGCACAAAGAACGTCTGGAAATCTACCTAGTGACACAGTGCCGAACCCAAGAAACAATGTTAATGCAGTGACCACGAGGAGTGGCAAGGTGAGAGAACAAGTGCCACCTGAAGCCGAACAGAGTAGAAGTACCTTGACTCCAACTCACCGGGAGGAAATGGTCACACCAATATCGGTTGAAGAGCGCATCGCTATTGAAAAGGAGGAAGAACCCGTGGTACAAAAAGGGGAACCACTGCCAAAACCAGAAATTCGACTTCCATTCCCGCAAAGATTAAGGAGGGAAGAAACTGAAAAGCAATTTGGTTTAGTTTCTTGATGTTTTTAAAACATTACATATTAACATCGCTTATTGCAGAAGCACTGGAGCAGAGCATGCCGACATATGCTTAAGTTCATGAGGCATATTCTGGTCGAAAAAAAGAAAATCGACGGTGAAACAGTTATGCTTACTGAAGAGTGTAGTGCTATACTCTACAAAGAAAGCTGCCACGAAGCTCAAGGACCCTGGAAGCTTCTCAATCCGTGCGCTATTGGAAATAGAATTTTGGAAGGGCTTTGTGCGATCTTGGGCCTGTGTATAGTCTTATGCCCCTTTCAATATACAAAAATTGGCATTGGAAAAGTCAAGGATAACACAACTGATGCTACAGTTTGCGGTACCGCTCGATTGGAACATGCCCTATGGAGTGTGGAAGATGTGTTGGTTAAAGTGGGACAAGTTCATTTATTCCAGTAGATTTTGTGGTACTAGATAATGGAGGAAGACAACGACATTCCTTTGATTTTGGGGAGACCGTTCTTGGCAACAGGGAGAGCTATGATTGATGTAGCAGATGGCACCTTAACCTTGAAAGTAAATGAAGAAACCGTCACTTTTAACATTCTAAAAGCCATGGAACACTCAAAAGAAAGAGAAGGGTGCAATCGAATCGAGATTTTAGATGAGATAGTCAATGAAGAAATAAAGCATCAAACACCCAGCCTGCCATTAGAAAGAGTTTTATGTCTACCCCAAGATGTCGTTCAAGAAAGTGAAGACCCAAAGATGAAGGAGGTGTGGGCCATGTTAGAAGCATCACCATCCTACTCCCCCCGTTTTCCTACTAGGTGGGAGGACTTGAAAGGGAATGAAGACAAATCCGCTGAGAAAAAGACACCACTGATTGAACTCAAGCAGCTGCCTCTTCATTTGAAATATGTATTCCTGGGTGAAGAAGAAAAAAATCCAGCCATAATCAGTGCAAGCTTAAGCGAGTTACAAGAAGATAAGTTTAGTTGAGGAATTCTGCGGAAGCACAAGGGGCTGATCGGGCTTGGTCCATTGATGACTTGAAGGGAATAAGTCCGACTTTTTGTATGCACAAATCCTCATGGAAGACAATCACAAAACCGGTAGTACAACCCCAAAGGAAGATTGAATCTGATAATGAAGAAGTAATCAGGAAAGAGGTGGTAAAGCTACTAGAGAAGCCGGACTCGTATACCCAATTTCAGATAGTCTGGGTGAGTCCCGTCCACGTGGTACCAAAAAGGGGCGGAACGAGCTGTCATCACAAATGAAAAGACGAGTTAAATTCCTACTCGGGACGGTTACAGGCTGGAGGTGTGTATTGATTACAGGAGATTGAAACAGTGCCACGAGGAAGGATCTTTCCCGCTCCTTTCATTGATCAGATGCTCTGAGCAGTTAGCCGGACATGAGTATTAACTGCTCCTAGACGGCTATTCAGGATACAATCAGATAGCTGTAGCACCGGGGATCAAGAGAAAACTGCATTTACATGTCCGTATGGGGTATTTGCTTATCGAAGAATGCCATTTGGATTGTGTAATGCGCCAGCCACATTTCAAAGGTGCATGATGTCCATATTTTCTGATATGATTGAGAAACATATCGAGGTATTCATGGACGACTTTTCTGTATTTGGCTCATCCTTTGATAACTGTTTGATTAATCTATCTCTTGTATTAGAAAGGTGTGAAAAATCTAACTTGGTCCTAAATTGGGAGAAATGTCATTTTATGGTAAGAGAGGGAATTGTTTTAGGCCACCGAATCTCCCACAAGGGGATCGAGGTAGACAAGGCCAAAGTTGAAGTGATTGAAAAACTTCCCCCCTACCAACGAGAAAGGCATTAGAAGCTTTTTAGGCCATGCTGGATTTTATAGAAGGTTTATAAAAGATTTTTCAAAAATTGCAAAACCACTTACAAACTTACTTGCGAAAGACACACCTTTCAAATTCAATGAGGATTGTTTGCATGCTTTTAACAATTTTGAAAAAACCAAGCTTGTATAACTGCCCCATTCATCACTGACCTGACTGGTTCACTACCTTTTTGAAATTCATGTTTGTGATTGTGCATGACAGTGCTATTGGTGCAGTTCTGGGACAGAGAAAACAAGATGTTGCATTGTGATCTACTATGCTTAGTCATGTTTTTAAATCAGCACAACACAATTATGCTACAACTGAGAAAAAAGAATTATTAGTGTAGTCTATGCTTTTGATAATTTTCGGTCTTTATATTAGGATCGAAGTTATTGTTTACACTGATCATTGCCTTGAGGTATTTGTTTAACTAAGCAAGGAATCAAAAAACACGGTTGCTTAGGATGGATCTATTACTACAAGAATTTGACATTGAGATCCGAGATAAAAAAGGGGTCAGAGAACACTAGTGGCTGACCAACCTATCTCGTTGGAGAGTGTGGAGGAGAATGAGGGCATCAGACTGATTCGAGATCAATTTGCTGATGAGCACATCTTTGCCATTACACCACGGTACCTTGTTTGCACGACTTTTGCTATTTCAAGGTGGGGGGTACAATCCCATCTGATTTCACTTACCAACAACGAAAGAAGTTTATCCACGATGCCAATTCTATGTTGGGATGAACCCCTTTTCTGTACAAAAGAGGAGTGGATGGGCCTGTTGCGAGATGTGTGCCGAGAGGAACAAGAAAAGGTAATGTGGCACGCCCACGAACTCCGAGCTATGGGGTCCATTTCAGTGCTGACCGAACTGCAGGCAAGAGTTCTACAATCGGGTTGTTCTGGCCTTCATTATTCAAAGATACATTCAACTATGTGAAGAAATGCGATCGATGCCAGCGCACGGTAACATCTCAAAACAGGATGAGATGCCGCAAAATCCTGTATTAGAAGTAGAAGTGTTCGATGTGTGGGGTATTGATTCATGGTCATTCCGCATCGTCATATTACAAAGTTTATACTTTGGTGGCGGTGGATTATGTCTCAAAATGGGTTGAAGCAATAGCTACTCCAACAACATGATTCGAAACAGGTTATCACCTTTCTCAAGAAGAACATATTCGCTCGCTTCGGCGTGCTCGAGCCTTGATAGTGACGAAGGCACCCCATTTCTAAACCGGAATATGGAATACCTTCTAAAGAAATATAATGTGCGTCATAGATGGCAACCCACATACCATCCACAAACAAGTGGGCAAGTTGAAGTCTCCAACAGGCAGCTTAAACGAATCCTAGAAAAGACAGTAACTGTCTCACGAAAAGATTGGTCAACGAAACTTGATGATGCACTTTGGCCTACCGAACAGCTTTAAGACCTCCCTGGGTATGTCACCGTATCAAAATGTGTATGGTAAAGCTTGTCATCTACCTCTCGAACTTGAACATCGAGCATTTTGGGCGACGAAGTACTTGAACTTTGACTCGGGCAAGGCGGGAGAGGCGAGAAATCTTCACTTCACGAGTTAGAGGAATTCCGGAATTTTGCTTATGAGGAATGCCAAAAATATAAAGAAAAAACCAAGAATGGCATGACAAAAAAATCAAATTCAAGGAATTACAAGAAGGAGAACTAGTTCTCCTATTCAACTCAAGATTGAAGTTGTTTCCCGGAAACTAAAGTCAAGATGGTCGGGCCCTTTCAAGGTAACCAAGGTATTTCCACACGGTGCCGTCGAAGTGAAAGATGTACACTCCGATCGGAACTTTCAAGGTCAATGGACAAAGACTCAAATCGTATTTCGGGGAAGAGTCAAAACTTTTCGATGGAGTCCATCCATCTGGTTGCCATTTGAAGAATGATTTGTCAAGCTCAGGACACTAAACAAGCGCTTATTGGGAGGCAACCCAACTTCATATCCTTTGCATTTTAGTTTCATGTCACTTCATTTACTTTCAATTTTAGTTTTGAATTACTAATTTTATTTCATTCTTGATGTTTAGGTATAAGCAAGAAATCATAAAAATGTGTTAGGAAGTGTTTTTTTAGTTGAGAGGGGGAAAAACGCGCCTGAAGCGCATTCAGGAGTGCGCCTGTGCAAGCGCATTCTGGGGAGCTTGAAGCGCATGATCCACCTTCTGCCAACGCGCGCCTGAAGCGCATCTTTCCAGATCCCACTGTCTGAGCGCGCCGCTGGGGCGCTTGAAGCGCATTTCCCAGATCCCACTTCTGCCAACGCGCGCTGAGCGAGCCTGGGGCGCTTGAAGCGCATTCCCCAGATTCCACTTCTGCCATACGCGCTCCTGGAGCGCGCCTGGGGCGCTGAAGACGCTTCTCAGAATCCTGGCAATTCTGGGCTTCTTTTTTTAAACACTACAAGTTAAGTCAACTTCTCTAATTTACAACACCATTATCATTGAAAGGTCAAAAGCTCCCTCCCTGCACACAAATCTCGAAATTTGTCTCATCCTCAAGTAAGTTTCCTCTCTTATCCAATCATCCCATCATTCAAGTAAGCTTCCCCAAACGCTCTAATATCAACTCATTTTGTTTACTGATGCGCATGTGGGTTTTTGTCTTTTAAATTTGAATCTATGCTAAATGTAATACATTATGTCATGCACACATGTTTGTTTAAAGAGATCGAATGGGGTTAATGGTTGCGAGATTGGGGTTGTTCATTCAATTACTATGGCTTGCATTCAACTGTTTGATAAATGCACACTCATTATTATGCTTGCATTTCCAACTGTTTGATAAAAAGTCACAACCATCTATGCTTGCATTCAACTGTTTGATTAAAATGTCACAATCATTATTATGCTTGCATTCCAACTGTTTGATAAAATGTCACAATCATTATTATGCTTGCATTCCCAACTGTTTGATAAATGTCACAACCATTACTATGCTTGCATTCAACTGTTCGTTGAAATGACACAACCAAGGTAGACCAAACTCCCATGTACGATGTTATTTTTCCAAGATAGACCGTACCTAAATTAAGTAGCTCTCACTTGAAATATTCTGAAACTGGGGGTGATTACTTGTTTTTCGAGGACCGAATGGCACCCAACAAAAAACAAAACGAACTAAGGTTCAACTACATCTTTCCGCCCCACAACACGATGCATTTCTATTCAAGACCAGGGCAACACAGGAATACCAATGCCAAACTCCCAGCAGTCCACAAGTTTGTAAGTGAAAAAAATTTTCAGTTGGAAGACGGTGAATTTGTTGACATCCAGGCTATGATTGCTTCCAGAGGATGGGAGAAGCTGACCACATTTGTCACCACAGCGAGCAAGTCATTAGCTGTGGACATTCTACTCTAATGCTTCCGATCTAAAGTCTGACCAACCATTCCCATTTTGACCAAATTGTGTGAGTTACGTGAGGGGAAAAAGGGTACCATTTCCACACCTCAAGTCATCAATGAAATCTTTGGCCTGCCGAACTATAGTGATTGCCGCTTTCTAGCTATGGAAACACAGCGTATAAGACCAAGCAGTCAGGAAATCCTACGCATTTTATGCAGACCAGGCACAGATTGGGTACGAAATAGAGATGGCTCGGTTCGGAAATTACGCTCAGTGGACCTCACCCCGACTGCTAAAGCATGGAGTACTTTGTCCATCATACACTATTGCCATGTTCGAATGTGTCCGATATAACATTTCAAAGAGCATGTCTAATACTTGCTATCTTAAAAGGGTGACAGAATTAATGTGGGCATGTTAATAGCCAGGATATTAGGGGCACAACCATTTCTTGATCCCCAATAGGCTACTTCCATCACGCCTCCCTGATAAGCAAATTATGTGGTTGGTGCGAGTGGTACCAAAACAAGGCGAAAGAAATGTTGAACCAGCTACTCCAATCCACTGCCAGATGGATAACAAAAACACTCTATGATTCCAGCAGACCATCCTGTTACCCCAACAAGCAGCAACGCCAGCAGAGGAAAATACTGACCAGAACCACAGCCCACCTCCACACTCATCCAGACTCTCTAACGAGGACAGAAATCAAGTAGATTTGGAAACTATGATGGAACAAGTGATGATTGATCAGCGAGTTAGACATGCCAGATTAGAACTGGGGATGAACCAATCTCTATCGAGCATTTGCCTCCTCTCAACAGACACCAGGAGGCATGTTTTATGCTCATTTATTCCACTCACCAGTACACCGGCGACCATAGCGGAACAGGAGCAGAACGATCTAAACGAGGATCTTGAATTGCTAACTAGAGAAGTTTCTTTCTTTTGTTTTTGTAATTTTTTTCCTTTCTTTCGTTTTTTCTTTCTCTGTTTTGTACTATTATCTTTCCGTTTCTCGTTTTCTTTGTTAATGTCATTGTATGTGACTTTCTTTTCTTCATGTTTTTTTTTCGCCTTTCCACTAAAATGCGTCTCTGATGAAATAGTTGTAATAACTTGCCACTTGATCTTAAAATTTCTGTTTGTGATTTTGCAAGTTAAATTTCATTTCTTAGATTATGTTATTGCTCAAGTCGACAAGCCTTCCTAATGCATGCATTCTTGATTACTAAATGGTTGTAGAAGGCTAATATGCCATCAATTTTTCAAAAATACAATTTTAACTTTTCA
>PGTU02006134.1:0-11177 GCA_002896215.2 Cicer echinospermum
GATCTGACGGCAAATCAGATCATTTGATCAAAGTGTTTCCATGCCTGACCATCAGCGGATGTTTGCAACTCGCTTGCATTTCTTCTATTCTCATAATGCACGTCATAATTTCCTGCACGTCTGTATTGATGCAAACATCCTCTCTGCAATCTTGATACAATAGGTAGGTAAACATTGCTTTCCTTGGAATCTGATTTTCCCCTACTTACCCTAGAGTTATTCCCTTTGGTGATTACCTTGGTTGTTGACAAAATTTGCATTCAACTAAGTTAGCATCATTCATACCAAATTCCATTGTCATAATACCAACATGCAACCTTTAACACAACAATCAATCCTCTTGACACCTAATCCTAACTTTGACACTAACCGTTTCGCATCATAATAACTTTGCGGCAAAACATCTCTAACAGGTGTTGCATCTAGCATCATTTTAGTCATGAAATCCAAAGCTAAATCAGGAACATGAAATTGAGACTTTAGACCTAATAGTCTAATACACCATTGCATAACTTTGAGTTTGAACGAACTTCAAACAGCACGGTATGTTGTCTCTTTCAAAAGACCATAAAATCTCCTGAGCCTTCTCATCGGGAAGTCCCATCGGATCGTCATACTTCATCTTAGCTTGAATGACAAATTAACCCAACCAGCATCCCAGCTCATTCAATCTCCAGTCCGCGCTCAAACTGTTGTAGTCTATAATCAAATCCCTATACCTCACACATCGGTCAGTACTACTTGAAGGAACCTGTTGTTATATTCTCCCCATAGATGTCACTCTAGTATTAGGCGCCGCTGGCAGACTCTCTCCGATCGACTAGTCCAAATCCAGTCAGTTACGCGCTAAAATCCATCTGCAACAAATGCCACTCTTATTTCATCTTTCCACTTTTACAAGCCGTCTTTACATCACATAAACAACATGGCACATCTCCATTCCCCCTTCATCATTGCGCACAATTTTGTTGCACTCTCGCAAAATTCAGAAAGTCTTCAACTTGTTAGCAACGTTGTTTAAGACCCCTTTCTTCCAGGAAAATTCCTATCGTACATCCAACTAGGTCTAAATCATATAATATATATATATATATATATAATATATGTATATATATATATATAGTATATTTATATATGTGTATATATATATATATATATATATATTTATATATATATATATATATATATATATCGATGTTTTATATATTAATTTGCTTATTTTTCAAAAGCATTAATATAAATTTTTGACATATTTTATATGTCATTAGGGGAGCATGCATCTGCACACAATACAATATTATATTACATAAATAAATATATATAAACGAAATAAAATTATACTATATATATATTATCAATATATATAATATATTATTATCAATACTAATCAATACAATATAATATATATATCAATACATATTATAATATATAATATATTATTATATATTATATATCGATATAAATTATATATATCAATACAATAAATATAATATAAACCTATATAATTTTAATGAATGTTTTTTTTAAAAATCAAGACTATAATCAAGACTTATTTATAACAAAATAATATATCATCAATTTTAAATAATGTTTTTTAAATAATAATTATAGTTAAAACAATATATTTTTAACCGTGTTTGAAACTTTAATTTATCATATATTAATATGTAAAACATCATTTCTATTTTTTTAAAAATAAATTATAAAACTAATTAAATATAATATTACTAATCTATATTTTTAAAATAATATATATATTTACTAATCTAAATTAAAATATATAAAATACTAACTTGATGCGAGTATGCTCTGACTTCAAGCTTTCACTCACGTATCGATATCTTGCAAGTCTTCGAAATAATTAACAACACTGTAAAAATAAAAATCAATAACATTATTAGTTATATCAAAATTAAAAAATAACATTATAAAAACTACATATATAATATAATTATACTTACCAAATTAAAATGAAGCTTTGTAATTTTGTGTAGAGAGAAGGGGAGAGAATGGTTAGAATGAGGTTGTAGAGAGAAGTTGGATGTGAAAAATATGAAGGAGGAGGGGAGAAAAATATATATGAATTCAGGTTGAGCATTTGTGGCGGCTAAAGCAGCACAATGCCAACGGATATATTGATAATTTGTGGCGGCTGGGCGGCCAGAAAAGCCAACGGTATAATGCCATTTGTGGCGGCTTTTGCCGCCAGTAATGCTAGACGGTAAACGATGCGTTGTGACGGCCTTTTCCGCGCAGTAATTGGGGGCCTCCATTTGTGGCGGCCTTTGCCGCAGTAATGCCAACGGTACAATCCTTTGGTGGAGGCCTAAGCGGCCACAAATCCAGCTGGATTGGGCCTCCTTTGTGGCGGCCTTTGCGCCAAATGCACGTGGCGTTCCTTTGTGGCGGCCTTATGCAGCCACAAATTCCACTTGTCCCGTCCGCCTTTGTGACGGATTTGGCCCTCACAAAATTGATTATTTGTGGCTGCTAAAGCCTCACAAAATCTTAAATATTTAAACTGGATTTTGTGGCTGCCTAAGCCTCACAAAATCACAATGTTGTGATTTTGTGAGGGCTTAGGCAGCCACAAATTCCGTTAAATATTAAAATTTGTGAGAGGCTTTTTCAGCAACAAATAAAGACCAATTTTCAATTTTGACATTTTGAGGGGCTTTTTCGGTCACTAATATTTGTGAGGGTTTTATTCGGACCACAAAATCATTTATAAAGTTGGCCACAAAATGGTGTTTTTCTTGTAGTGGGTCATCCGTAGGAGGAGAGGGCTATCAAACGAGATGTACGCTTCCCTAATTGATACGTGCTGATGCGTTGCGGATTTTGCAGGGGGAGAGGGCTCATCCCGTTAAGATGGCGCGCCCCTAAGGGAAGGCCACCCTTAGGAGGAGAGGGCTTATCAATGAGATATAAGCCGCCTCTTGGTTCTAAAAATTTGTATGTATTTGTTTGATTTTTTATAAATGATTTTAAGGTTGTTCCTTTTGATTTCGTTTCGTTATGTCACTGAATTTTTTTTAATAATTTTTGTCAAGCGATTAAACAGTTATTCCGTGCCTTTTGTGTTTCCTTCTAATTTGATGGTGGTTGTTGTCTCTCACTAAGTCTTTGTGACTTACCCCTTTATGTTGCCTTATTTTTTCAAGATTCGCAGGCAGTTGAGTAGAAATCTGTTATTTGATTCAAGTCTCCAACATTTCTTTTGGGTAGGCCTCTTTTGATTGAGTGACCATTTTTGGTAACGTCTGTTGAGTCTAATGTAATTGGCAGCTATTTTGGAGTCTAGAAATTTTTTGGAAATTGTATTAAACATTTAGATTATGTTTCTTTGACATTGTGGACTGAATTTGAGAATTTAACAGGGATTTTGGATAAATTGGGAATGTTGAAGTTACGAGGATACTCTGTCGAAACTTTTCGGAGGAAAAGTATATATATTATATATATATATATTTTTGAAATGGTTATGGAACGTTTAGTGGTTTAATGTTAAGTTAGTTGGTAGGCCTTGCCAGGCTTAGGAGTATAGCTTGCACGCCGGCTCAACAGACATTTAACTTTCGGGTCGTGACAGATGAAAATCAATTTTATTATGAGAAAAAAACATTAAGAATGACTAACAATTAAAAAGATTCCTTACACTATCATACATATTAATTAAATCTTAGAAATATTTTATTAATCTATATCTATAATTTAAAAGGCAATCACATAGAACATAGATAATTTATGTAAGAATTATGTAATCTTCGTACACAATTAACATTTGAACTTCTATTAGATTTCTTCTGCTTGTATGCTCTTTACTAACGGCTGGAACTATTTTGCTTCCACAAGAATCGAACTAGTATAAATAGGTTTTAATATGTTTTTTTAAAAAAAACTTCAACATTTTAAATATTACTTTTTTTTAGTTTTGCACGTCTAAAGTCGTACTAGGTATAATATTTTTTGTTTTATTTTGATAAGGATTAAAATAAAAAAATATATTAAATTTTTCACTCTTATATAAATAACATATTTAAGCCATTTAATATCTTTGTAAATAGCGAACTGATATATTTTGGTATGTTTGATTTTGATTGTGGCTTATGACTACATACTCTTGTTGCTCGGGCATGAGCTTAGATTTTCAGTAAAACTCGTGCTGGAAAATTTGCTTTGGCTATGGAAGTAGATCCTGACTTCCAAGATTTTGAGATGGAGATCCATACACATACAACTTTGTGAGGAAAACCTCTTAATATTGTTTATTCATTCTTTTTAATAGAAAAATAAATTTGTTTAGCTTATTTTCACGTTGTTCAAATAATATTGTTGCAAAGTCTTCAATCTAATTGGGGCGAATGTCCATTTTCTCCATGGACCCTTTGGTCAATCATTCCTACTGGTCTTATGTATAAGTATAAGATAATTTATTATTTAAGAAAAAGTTACAACTTTCAAGGGGTATTTATTGCTTAAATTACTTTTATACCTTTATTTATAATATTTGTCTTTTTAATATTATTAGTGATATTTAATATCTTATAAATGAGGACCAAATGTAGTATTTATGATTAATATGATAATCAATGTTAAATGAGGAGACAGTTTTGTAGTTTCATTCTTATTTATTTTATTTGTATTGTTATTGTAATATGTAATTGTTTACCTCTAGAGGTAGAAATAGGTTAGACATCAAGTAATTTATGATTATTAATATTCTTTAATTTTTTTATATATTTAAATGTATTATTATAAAATAGAATTCAAAAAGAATGTGTATAAAGATATATTCTTCAAAATGTCATGTTAAATATCAAAATAGAATTTTATTTCATTAATTTATTAATTTATTTAAAGATTGATTACTTATCTAAATTGAAATTTAATTATTTTTAAAGTGAACAATTTATTTTAAAAGATAAAATAAAATATTCTAACCGTTAATGTTCAATAAAATAGTAATGAATTGCAAATGGCCGATCAACGCAAAAAATGACACTCCAAAGACATTTACTTAATTAATATCAGTTCAAAAGAAATGGAATTTTAAAAAATACATTCATTTTTTTTTTTTAATCAAAATCAATCAAATCATTTCACAATCATAAAAATAAAAGAAATTCATTGAATTATACTTTCTAGTAATTTTATTAATCATTTTAGTATTTCAGATATTTTTTAAGTTTTAATTTACTTGAGGCCACGTGTCAAAGTAATCCACCATAGCATTCGTCTTACTTAACTTGTGTTATTTTTGTAAATAGTCAAAAAAAACTTGTGTTAATTTTTTTTTCTATTTTCTAATATGAGAAAAAAAGTATATCGTAAATTAATTTTACATTAACTTTCAATAAAAAGAAAAAGTATACGATAATTATTAAAAAAAAAAAAAACAAAGATGATAAATTAACCCCTGCATTCCCGACCATTCACCATTACCTACCCCAAAAGCTAATTGTACTATATCCGATAAACTCACTATAATCTTAATATATTAAAGCTCCCCTCTAAGCTTACCATAAAGATAGATTAATTCAACATTTTGATATCATGAATTTTTGGTTATTAAATTTTATCTTAAAATTTAGTTGCTACTATATCGAATGCATATGATTAGTTAAGCTGATGATACATTTTCCATTGTTGACTACTCCATATATATTTAGGCCCCCCCAAAGACCCCCCGAAAAAACTAATCAATCAGAACGTCTGCAGGATAAATGTAAAGTGCTGAAATTAAAAGCTGATCCAGAATTGGTTGGTGCGATCAACCGACCAAGAATAAGAGGTGACAGATAATAAAGAAAGAATGGATGCTGAATATTAATCTGTTGAACTTGTGTAAAAGATTAAAGAGAAAGACATGTAGTATGCAAAAGTTCAGTCGATATTTTCTGATGGATTTATGGCCGATAATGCTGCTAACCCTTCAAAAAGTATCTATTGGGTACATAGAGGTGCATATAAGTTAACCCAAAACTTCACTTTTACATTTAATTACCTAAAGTTTTAATTCAACAATATCCCTAATCATTAATTTATTTACATTAAGATATACACAAACACTCCTCTCATCAAAAATTTTAACACCAACAACCCTATAAAATCAATTGCTTCCATCCCGTTTTACAAATGATAATAAGGGACACTAATTTGAATCAAAAATTTCATTAACTTTATTAATTCTTTTACACCTATACCATAAATTTTAAAATATTCTTTGTGATCCTCTGATGATTGTGGTTGGCACGCACTCGCCCAAAACCTACCTCGAGTTACTATATAAGAATATTATGAGTTAATGCATATTGAATGCCAAATTAAACAATATTTCGCACACCATGACTCAATTAATTATGGTTTTTGTTTGATAAAAAATTTGAATGAAATCTTCTTTGAATTTTTGTTAAAAAAAAAGAAATGATAAAGGACTCGTTGATATTTTAAAAATATATTTCAAGATCAATGTACTTCTCAAAATAACAAAACGCAATTCAGACCAAACGTTATACTGATATTAAATTTAAGTAGACCGAGTGGTGGCTATCTCCAAAAGTACCTTATTATTCCATACTTATATCTCGATGAAGTTCGTTTTCTTTCACTTTTTGTTTATTTTATTTCTCAAAAATCACCCTCCCTAATCTGAGAATTATCTAACGCACAGAAATAAAAATAAATAATTGGACTTCACAACATTTTTGTGAAAGGTGAGGCTCATATGAAATAGGATTTGTGATGAAAACAAACAAATATTAAATACATATTTGTGGTAATAAATCACACTAAGAAGAACTTACACATAGAAAAAAATTAGAAAAATTTGTATACTATAAGTATAATTATAAAATGAACGCAAGGACGTTCAGAACTAAACGAAAATGAATCTAATTATTCATATGAAGACTGCACCCAACAAATACAACTTCATATGGCAAATATCAATAAATTATCGAAACATATAGAGTATAAAATATGTGAGAATCATATTCGTAAAATACGCTACCTCGTATCAAAATTAACCTAGGAAGTGAAACCAATAATCCCGTCTCAAACTCATTAGTATTCATTTTTCAAGCAAACAATGAAAAACAAATTGTTTAAATAGTGCTATATAATTATGAGTTAAAAAGAATAAATAAAGTAATTATTAGAGCAAAATTGACACAAATGCTCATTTCATTGCCTTCTTTTTCTTCAGATCAAATATTATATTTATTTTTTATTATTACTGATTTTAATTTGATAATTCGTAAATTATCTAATGTAAACGCCCTTATGTGAAGTGACTTCAAAATTAAATCTTTTATAGTAATTAAATATAATTAAATAAATATAAACCCAACTAACATATATAGCCTGATTTAAAAATCAAAACTATACTTGATTAATTATAAACAAAATGGATAAACTAATAATATCTACGAACAAAAATCCAAAATCCACATCCACATCGCAAAACCCTTTAGAGTGAGCATCCACCCAGTACAAAGGTAAAAAATCAATATACATATCTACTTAAAAACAGTTTAAGTATAGCTATCCCTCTAATTAAAACAAATTGCAGGCGCACGAAACACTTAAGCAAATAAATATACATAAACAATCAAACAAAACCAATTTTTTAACCATTAGATCAAACAATTTTTTTTTTAATCATTTATGTATAAATAGTAATAATTATTAAGCCATAAATCACAAACCACATTGAGCATAAGGCATAATAATAATAATGTAGTTGTATCCGTTTTCTTATCAAAATAGAGAGCACATTTTTAATCTTCTCTTAGCTCTTACTTATATCTACTTAACTTTCTTTGCTATAAAACCTCCATCCCTTCCGCCCACTACTACCACACAATAAATACCTATCGTGTTAGATAATAAAGACCAAAATTGATAAAATAATTGCAATAAAGAAAAAGTATGTAACTAATTATTTATTAAATATACCAGAGAATGGTTAGTTCAGGTCGAGATAAAAATGAGATAAAAAATCAAAATCGTATTCAATATAAATGACAATCATAATAATTTAGTATAAGAAAATTAAGAAAATTCCAATATGTACCAAATATAAATAAAAAGGATTCACCTAGTCCTCACAAATTCCAGGACTTAAGAGAAGGAAAAGCTGAATAATACGCTTAAACCGTGTAGAGTATCTGTGAAAAAATTATAATAAATTAGGCGGATATTATTACCGCCAAACCATCCTTAATTTAGGTGTCCATAAGCTGGACCAAAAAATGAGAAATAAACCCCACAAAATAATCCTAGTAAATTATTAATGAATATAATAATTAATATTTTGTAATAATTTCATAATTAATTAATATAATAAAGTCAACTTTGTAAAAATTTAGAATTATTAAAAAAAAATATCCTAATTGTTGTCAAAAATGATAGAAATATAACAACTCTATTAAGTTATTCATGTAAAATCCGTAGATTTCTAAATAACCCACACTCTCTCACCTCCTCCACGCCTCAATAATAAATAAATCTTTTTTTTTTCTCAAATATTAAAATAATACAAAAAGGTGAATGAATATGAATACTAATATCTAATAAGACTTGCTCCACATCATTCCCGACGAGCAAAACATACATCATAAATTTTAATAAATTAAATATATAAATATATTGACTTAATTCAATCTATTCATTTTTAACATAAAAACAAAATCAATCACCATAAAAAAAGATAACAACATAATCCACAAATTAAGTAATATATTATTAACAATAAAAAATAAAATATAATAAAAAATATCAAGTAATATAAATATTATAAAAACAAATACACCCAACTCATAATACTACCACCAACAGTTCAAACCATATAAAAATGTCAAGTCTGAACTAATTTAATTTTTATTTGTATATAATTTTAATTTATACCCCAGCTTTTTTAATATATTTTAAAATAATCTATATATCATAATTAATATTAACTAAAAATAATAAATATTAATCGTTATTTTCTAAAAATTAAATTTTAAATAGTCGTTATCTAAACTGTTCTCCCCAGAAAAAGACCACTAAATTCGTATTAGGATTGGGTCTTGATAAGTTAGCCACCATTGTTTCCCAACAACAAATTAAAATAATACACCCAAAATAAATAATATTAATATTAATAAATAGTCCTTCTAAATAATTCGGTTAATCTTTAGATTATGTAGTTAATGAATTATATAAATAAAATTAAAGAATACATATAAATAAATCTAATTACATTAGTCCAGATATGAAATGAATTATCGACCTACCTTGAATAATAGTAAAAAAACAAAAATAAGTAATAAACCAGAGATATTATAAAACAACAATATCAGTAATGTAATCCCTCATGTCTAAGAACCCTGCTCACCAAACAAGAGGTGCTAAGACGATTCCAGACTGCTCAAATCATATTCAATTTGTCTAATCACAACCAATTACCCAACAATAATATAAATTTCATAAGGTAGTAATAACCCAACCCAAATTCTAGCTATATCATCACTACGTCCCTGATGAAAATCACCAATAATAAAAACAGATTTAATACGTTATAAATTCAATATACCCTAACCCTTATAAACTCTCCTCTCATCTACTGTGTGAAACCTCGTCTTATGTGCGCCCTCTTCTCGTTGAACCCTCTTCTACGTGCGCTACCACGTAAATAAATTTCTAGAACTGAGCTGTCTGTTGTCTCACGAGTACCTCCACCCTAAATACAAAGTATATATTAATTGTATTGTACTAAACTATAAAACTTTATAAATTTTAATACAAGTAATAAAAAATCATATCCAAAAATAAGAATTACATAAAGTAACAGTCAAAAATGACACTCACTAACATTGATAATCATATAAATGTACATGATATAATCAGTAAAAAACACTACAATATGTTGATCATTTTACAAACAAAGAACTAATTATCATTTATAAAAATTTAAGTTTGAAATTAATTCAATGTTGATCTGTTCTAAATTAATGAAATCAGACGTTATTGCATAAAAACCTAGGAACCATTGGTTTCCATTTTCCCTAATACTCCAAAATGCCCACTAAATAAGTACTATAAAGAGATAAAAAAATGTTCACCAATAGTCAGCTTATTAGTTTCGTAGATAAACAACAATACAGCACAATTAATATAGGTCATACAACCAAAACAATAAAGGTAACCGACATGGAATAGACTGCCAATAAAACCAACGATGGTCTAATACAACAGAATAAAAAATAAAAAAAGAATAGAAAAATTGAGTAGAGACTATATATATCAAAGCAATAGAAAAAAATGCAAAAAAGACCAACACACCAAAAAATCACATATTGCCCTTTTATAAATAATGTTGTTTGGAGAGAAAAAAAACAAAGTCCATTTTAGAGCAGTAATCAACTTGGAATGAATATTAAATTATGACATTGGCCCATTCGATCCCCCAAAGCCTAACCAAAAGTAAGAATATACACCTCTGTGAAAAAAATAGGAGAGAACGCAAAATAAATATACCATGAGACATGTCTCGATCATACCATCATCAAATCATAATTCGACACAATAAATATTGAGCGGTGGACTGTAAGAGTTCCAAATAACCTAATACCCTATTTGAAAAGGATGATTGCAAGAGCGGGAAGAAGATCTTTAAAATCAAGGATATCACTATACCAAGATTAACGAGTTGTTTGAGAAAATGATGAAGCAAAGAGAAAAGCAAACTCATAAAAATAAAGGATATGTAATAACGAAAATTCACAAGATTGGACAAGGTCGCACCATTTAAATACTAATAGATTAAAACAACATCTAATACACAAAACGATTAATAAGGATGTTGTATGATTAAAACTTTATGAAATATATCAGCTCCTAAAAAAAAGAATATTTCACCCCCCCAAAAAATGAAATAGAAAACTTCCCTTGTCGCACTCCTACCGAACACCGCCTAACACCCCAAAAATTTAGTGCATCTAATTGCATGAGTCTAAAAGAGAAGGAATTCATAAAAATTGACCTACCAGAAAAAAAATCATATTTAATTATTCTAATTGTGTGTCCCCAACAATCTGCCCAATTCAATCTAAAAAGGTGTCGTCTCAGAATAACCAATGCAATGCTACCTTTTCTCATCACTAATAGAAGCCCCAAAAGAAATATACTCC
>PGTU02006135.1:0-35929 GCA_002896215.2 Cicer echinospermum
AATTCAAATTGCCTGAATTCGACAAATACAAGGGAACTACATGCCTCAAGAACCATCTTATTATGTATTGTCGAAAAATGGGTTTTTGCGCCCACGACGAAAAACTACTAATCCACTTCTTTCAAGACAGTTTGACAGGAGCTTCCCTGAGTTGGTATATGCACCTTGAGCGAGCTCATATCAGCTCTTGGAAAGATCTGGTGGATGCCTTTTTGAAACACTACAAATATAATCTCGACATGGCTCCTGATAGAATCCAGCTGCAAAATATGACAAAACGAGGCAATGAAACATTCAAGGAATATGCCCAACGATGGAGAGAACTAGCTTCCCAGGTTGAACCCCCCCTATTTGAAAAAGAAATGGTGACCATGTTCATAAACACTCTTCAACCTCCGTTTTATGACAAAATGATAGGAAGCGTTTCATCAAATTTTTCGGATCTCGTCATCATAGGTGAAAGAGTAGAAATGGGATTGAAAAGCGGAAAGATTGCTTTTGGCTATACCGGATTAAATAACACAAAAAAGTTGCCCGCAGGTGCGAATAAGAAAAAGGAGGAAGAAAGCCATTTTGTGGCGTCAAACCCAGCTAATCCTTCTTTCGTGCGTCGCCCTTACGCTGCTGCAACTTCACAAATCTCAGGTACTCTAAATCAACACTTACAAGGGAATCAAGATTCATATGAAAGTCAGGGGAAAAACTATCGTGGGAGGAAGTTCGTACATTTCGACCCAATCCCTATGACCTATGCAGAGTTATTACCGCATCTGGTTAGCAATTCTATGGTTGCACTATGTCCCGGGAAAACTATAGAACCACCCTACCCAAAAGGATATGACTCGAATGCCGTGTGCTGATTACCATCTTGGGGCTGTTAGCGACCACTCTACTGAAAACTCTTAGCTTTAATTAAGCGTGCACGATTTGCTTAAGGCTGGAGGTTGAATTTTTTAATGAAAACGAGCCCTTGCGTGAGAATAATCCTCTACCAGTCCATGGTGCGCCAATAGTGAATGGAATCGAGAAAATCACCAATTAATAGGAGGTCGAGAAAATTAAGCCCCGATGGACTGATTTTCTCTGAGTTATGTAAATTTTGGGTTTAATCCAAGGAAATGCCGGATGTGAAAAGCAAGATGCAATTTCCACCTCATGAAATCATTTCATAGAAGAATGCAAATGAGTTCAAAAAAAACTTCAAAAATTGATAAACATATGCACCATTCAAATAGGTCGTTGGAAAAGGATGACGGTATGATTGCAAACCCAATCATAAGAAAACTTGGCATAACCATCAAAGCATTGGTCATTCATTTCACTAAGAGGAAAGTATAAATGCCCCCGCGTGATTTTGAGGAACCTTAATAGTTCATATACCAGCCCTTTTTCATATAAAGAAACAAAGTCGTACTTGGAACTCATAATGTAGAGGTACAGCATCTAAGCAAACAGAAGGACAAAGATGTTTCTAGCTCTAAAACACCGCTGTCACAAACGTTCGGAATTAGGAGGAATGACTAGAAATGATCGGATATACTCGCTCAGGAAAATCACAAAAGAGAAATGAGGAGTGCGTGTTTGAGAAGGCATACACAGATTAAAGAAGAAAAGAAAGTCGAAATGAGAAAGTGGAAAATGAGGTTTCTAATGAAAAGCTCAGGAATTTTCTCAAAATCATCAATAGAGTGAATACAAAATAGTCGACCAACTCAACCATACTCCTACAAGGATTTCATTGTTATCCTATTGATGAATTATGAGTCCACCGGAAGCTATTGATGAAAATACTAAATGAGGCTCATGTCACTCACGACATCACCGTGGACAAATTTGGAGGCATCATAAATAACATCACAGCCAACAATCACCTAACTTTCACAGATGATGAGTTGCCGACCGAAGGGAGAGGGCATAATAAAGCACTACACATATCAGTAATGTGCCTCAACCATATAATGTCAAGAGTCCTCATTGACAATGGCTCCTCACTGAATGTCATATCAAAATCAACATTAGCAAAACTACCTTGTGATGGTACATATATGAGACCAAGTCCCATGGTTGTTAGAGCTTTCGACGGGAGTCGCAGAGAAGTAATGGGGGAAATCGATCTCCCAATTCAAATAGGCCGGTCACATTCGAAATCACGTTTCACGTGATGGATATTGTACCCGCTTATAGTTGCTTATTGCGGAGGCAATGGATCCATTCTGCCGGCGTAGTGCCGTCAACCTTACACCAAAAGCTGAAGTATATGATAAATGACCAATTGGTAATCGTATCAGGAGAAGGAGATTTGTTGGTGAGTAATTTGTCCACCACACCTTATGTTGAGACAACAAAAGACGCTCTAGAAACTGCCTTCCAAACACTAGAAATCGTGGACACCGCTTATGTCGAAACGACACTATATAACCACATATGTCCAACACTGCTATTATGGTGGCTAAGTTCATGTTGAGTAGAGGACACCATCCGTGGCACGGGTTGGGGAAGGATGAAGAAGGGCTCAAAGAACCGGTGAACTTCCTGAAAAATAGAGATAGGTGGGGTTTAGGTTACAAACCCACCAGGGATGACAAATGGAGATTGGTCAAAGATAAAAAAAAAAAAAGATTAGCTCGAATTGAAAATCGAGAGCCAAGAATCGAAAGGATTCCCATCTGTGACATCCGACGGAGTTTCTAAAGTGCAAGACCAACAAGTGAAATCCATATTGTGGCAGCTGAAGATGACATGTTTGATGGGGATGCCAATTGGATTCGCCCGTGTGGTGTAGGGGCAGAAATCAGGAATTGGAAAGTAGTCAAGTCACCTATGATATTTAATACAATTCCAATGTAATTCTAAAAGCATTATTACTGTTACTAAGACCTTAAGATGTTTCATTATATTTAGGATGGATACAATGTTGTTTTTCCAATACTTTGAATTTCAATAAATGCATTCTCATTTTGTTTTCTTATTGTTCTTTCTTATCACTTTCATATGTTTATATTCATTCGCCATTTTTTTATTATCTCTTTTTTTTATTTCTTATTTTTTTTCTCTTCTCCTTCTTTCTCCTTATCCTAGCCTTGAATCCTACAGATTGGGAATAGTTCATTCACAGACGACTGTACTAAGATCTCGTTGCATAACCTTAACCATCTTGTTAGTCAAACAGAAAAGATAATGAAGAAGATTATGAACCCCTCTAGATTTGTTAAGAGCGGTAGAACGGGAAACCCAGGGTATCATGCCCTTTGAGGAACCGATAGAAATTGTTAATCTAGGGACTGAAGAAGGAAGGAAAGAAATTAAGGTTGGCACCATCTTAAAAAAAGAAGTATATCACAAACTAATCCAACTCTTACGTGAATACAAAGATGTTTTTGCCTGGTCATATCAGGATATGCCTGGATTGGATACTAGCATAGTGGAGCATAAATTGCCCTTAAAACCCGATTCTTCTCCGGTGAAACAAAAATTAAGGCGAATGAAGCCTGATATGTCATTAAAAAATCAGGGAAGAAATACAAAAACAATTTGACGCAGGATTCCTCGCTGTGGCAAATTATCCCCAATGGATAGCCAATATTGTACCAGTGCCAAAAAAGGATGGCAAAGTACGAATGTGTGTCGATTATAGGGACCTTAATAAAGCTAGTCCTAAAGATGATTTCCCGTTACCTCACATTGATATTTTGGTTGATAATACGGCTCGCCATTCACTCTTCTCTTTTATGGATGGTTTCTCTGGATATAATCAAATTAAGATGGCAACTGAAGATATGGAAAAAACGACTTTCATCACCCCTTGGGGAACATTTTGTTACAAAGTAATGCCTTTTGGTCTGAAGAACGCTGGAGCGACCTACCAAAGAGCTATGGTAACCCTATTCCATGACATGATACATAAAGAGGTCGAAGTTTATGTAGACGACATGATCGCTAAGTCACAAACAGAAGAAGAACATATTATTGATCTAAAGAAACTCTTCAAAAGACTTAGAAAGTTTAAGCTAAAGCTCAACCCCTCCAAATGCACTTTTGGGGTGAGATCGGGCAAAGTATTGGGATTTGTGGTTAGTCAGAGAGGAATAGAGGTTGATCCCGATAAGATTCGAGCCATTGCAGAAATACCTCCCCCGAGTACAGAAAAAGAAGTTCGCAGTTTTCTTGGGAGACTAAATTATATTTCAAGATTTATATCACAACTAACTGCTACTTGTGAACCGATATTTTAAACTTTTACGGAAAAATCAAACAGTTGTGTGGAACCAAGAATGTCAAAATGCATTTGAAAAAATCCGACAGTATTTGCAAAATCCTCCAATTCTAGCCCACCAGTTCTGGGCCGACCTTGATTATGTATCTTACAGTCCTCGATGGGGCCATGGGATGCGTACTGGGGCAACATGATGAAACAGGAAAAAAGGAGCATGCCATTTATTATCTAAGTAAAAAATTTACAGATGTTGAAACAAGATATACAATGTTAGAACGTACTTGTTGTGCCTTAGCTTGGGCGGCTCATCGCTTGAGGCAATACATGCTTTGCCATACAACTTATTTGATATCCAAAATGGATCCAATCAAGTAACATTTTGAAAGCTGCTCTTACAGGGCGAATTGCTCGATGGCAGGTGATGTTATCAGAATATGATATTACATATGTTACTCAGAAAGCCATCAAAGGGAGTGCCTTAGCAGATTATCTAGCTAATCAAACCTGTTGATGATTATAAATCAATGCAATGTGAATTCCCAGACGAAAGTATCATGGTTTTGTCTGAAGAATATGATGATGGAAAATGGACATTGTTGTTCGACGGGGCCTCAAACATAATGGGGCATGGGATTGTGGTTGTTTTAATATCTCCAAAAAAGAAGTTCATACCTATCACGGCGCGATTGTGTTTTGATTGTACCAATAATATGGCAGAATATGAAAGCTTGCGCCATGAGAGTTTTGGCGGCTTTGGAATCAAAAGCAAAAGTTCTAGAAGTATATGGAGATTCAGCCTAGTCATCAATCAGCTTAACCAAGAATGGGAAACTCGAGATAAGAAGTTAATACCTTATTTTACCTACATAAAAGAATTATCTTTAGAATTTGACAAAATCACGTTTTCACCATGTCCCTCGAGAAGACAATCAATTGGCTGATGCTTTGGCTACTTTATCATCTATGTTCCAAATAAATCGAAATGATGAAATCCCATCAATTAAAATGGAGAGTCGAGATTATCCAGCCTACTGCCATGTCATGGAAGAAGAAACCGACGGAAAACCGTGGTATCACGACATCAAACATTATCTTATAAATAGAGAATATCCTCCCGGAATATCGGAGAATGAGAAAAGAACTTTGAGACGGTTATCCGCGAGCTTTTTTATGAACGAAAATATTTTGTATAAGAGGAATCACGATATGGTACTCCTCAGATGTGTTGATGTTAATGAGGCGAAGGAAAATTCTACAAGATATGCACGATGGCTCTTATGGGATCCATATGAATGGACACGCCATGTCTAGAAAGATTCTTCGGGTCGGATATTTATTGGCTCACCCTAGAAAAAGATTGTTATAATTATGTAAAGAAATGTTATAAATGTCAAATATATGCTGATAATATTCACGCCCCACCAGTACCCCTGAACACCCTTTCAGCACCCTGGCCATTCTCAATGTGGGCATAGACGTCATCGGAATGATCGAACGAAAGCATCAAATGGACATCGCTTCATCTTGGTGGCAATTGATTACTTTACCAAGTGGGTAGAGGCAGCTTCATACGCCAATGTAACCAAAAATGTGGTAGTCAAATTTATAAAAAGGGAATTATATGTCGTTATGGTCTACCAAGCAAGATCATTATTGACAATGCCACAAATCTAAATAACAAAACGATGGATGAATTGTGTGCCACCTTTAAAATTCAACACCACAATTCTTCCCCGTACAGACCAAAAATGAATGGTGCAGTTGAAGCAGCAAATAAAAACATCAAAAAAATTATTCAGAAAATGGTTATAACATACAAAGATTGGCATGAGATGTTGCCATTTGCACTACATGGGTATCGTACTTCGGTACGCACTTCAACTGGGGCAACCCCTTTTTCCTTAGTATATGGGATGGAGGCTGTGCTACCTATTGAAGTAGAAATCCCATCGCTCAGAGTATTAATGGAAGCTAAACTAGAGGAGTCAGAATGGACACAAACGCGTTTTGATCAATTGAATTTGATTGAAGAAAAAAGGTTGGCGGCCTTATGTCATGGGCAATTATATCAGAAAAGACTGAAGAAAGCGTATGAGAAAAAAAATACGTCCTCGAGAATTCCAGGAAGGTGATCTGGTGCTGAAAAAAATCTTACCCATTCAAAAGGATTATCGTGGGAAATGGACTCCTAACTATGAGGGACCATACGTCATGAAGAAAGCTTTCTCAGGTGGAGCTTTAATCCTTACGAATATGGATGGAAAAAATTTAGCTCTTCATGTAAACTCAGACGCTGTAAAAAAGTATTATGCTTAAATAATGAATACCCGTTAGGTTGAAAAACTGAAAAGGCAACCTAGGCAAAAATTAGGGTACAAAAAAAATATACCCGCTAGGTTGAAAATCTGAAAGGGCGACCTAGGCGAAAACTATGGTAAAAAAAAAAGAAAAAAAGAAAAAAAAAACTGCTAGGTTGAAAACCTGAAAGGGCAACCTGGACAAAAATTAGGGTGCACAAAAATATCTGTTAGGTTAAAAATCCAAAAGGGCGACCTGAGAGAAGGAGAAAAACAAGAACAAAGAATATATACTCAAAAAGACAAAATGAACAATATGGATCGAATTATCGCATGAGAAGTTAGTACAGTCTACCTTGGAATTACTAGTAACCAAGTTGGGTCTCTCACCCATTTCTTTTGTTTTTATCTTATGTATATTCTTTTTTTTTTCTTTACCATTGAATTACTAGCAACCAAGTCGGGTCTTCCACCCATTTCTTTGTTTTATCTTATGTATATTCTTTTTTTTATTTCAATATATTCATATATACTGTTATTACCTTTATAATTTAACTCTTTTTCATGAATGCATCTTATGATTATCATGTATTGGAAAGTAAAACATATTACATACCTCGATACAACGAATTGCAATAAATTCGGATATAGTATAGGTTGTTTACAGTACAAGGCAGACAACAACATGAGATCCAACTTCACATCACAATATTAATTCTTCTTCAAAAAGAAAAAAAAGAAAAAAGAAGAACAGAAGAAAAAGAAATCAAAGAGGACAAAAAAAAAAAAGGAGATCAAAGATATCACGTTCAAAAAAAAAAAAGTATAAGTGCTTTCTTTCATTCATGATTTTGAATGGTCGTGTCCAATAAAAATATTAATAAAAAACGACATATTCATTCATTCATTCATTAATGAAATTTTGCAAATTTAAAGCCGAGAAAACGACCCGCATGTTGAAGCTGGGAAAACGACTCGCACCCGAAGCCGAGAAAACGACCCGCATGTTGAAGCCGGGAAAATGACTCGCACCAGAAGCCGAGAAAACGACCCGCATGTTGAAGCCGGGAAAACGACTTGCACCCGAAGCCGATAAAATGACCCGCATGTTGAAGCCGGGAAAACGACTCGCACCCAGAAGCCGATAAAACGACCCGCATGTTGAAGCCGGGAAAATGACTCGCACCTAGAAGCCGAGAAAACGACCCGCATGTTGAATCCGGGAAAACGACTCGCACCCGAAGCCGAGAAAACGGCCCGCATGTTGAAGCCGGGAAAACGACTCGCACCCAGAAGCCGAGAAAACGACCCGCATGTTGAAGCCGGGAAAACGACTCGCACCCAGAAGCCGAGAAAACGACTCGCATGTTGAAGCCGGGAAAACGACTCGCACCCGAAGCCGAGAAAACGACCCGCATGTTGAAGCCGAGAAAACGACCCGCACCCAGAAGCCGAGAAAACGACCCGCATGTTGAAGCCGGGAAAACGACTCGCACCCGAAGCCGAGAAAACGACCCGCATGTTGAAGCCGGGAAAACGACTCGCACCCAGAAGCCGAGAAAACGACCTGCATGTTGAAGCCGGGAAAACGACTCGCACCCAGAAGCCGAGAAAATGACCTGCATGTTAAAGCTGGGAAAACGACTCGCACCCGAAAGCGAGAAAACGACCCGCATGTTGAAGCCGGGAAAACGACTCGCACCCGAAGCCGAGAAAACGACCCGCATGTTGAAGCCGGGATAACGACTCGCACCCAAAAAGCCGAGAAAACGACTCGCATGTTGAAGCCGGAAAAACGACTCGCACCAGAACCCGAGAAAACGACCCGCATGTTGAAGCCGGGAAAACGACTCGCACCTGGAAGCCGAGAAAACGACCCACATGTTGAAGCTGGGGAAAACGACTCGCACCCGAAGCCGAGAAAATGACTCGCATCTTGAAGTCGGGAAAACGAAACGAATTCTTCTAAAAAATTATTTTTCGGACAAAATTAGAATTTGTTATCTTTACTTATTTTTACTTTGATTCTCAAGTAAATTCTAAGTAAAGAGGGGCAGCTGTTGACACATAATTTTGTCCGATTTTTACTTTTTATTAAAAAGGAAATAATGATAATAATAATAAAAATATATAATTATATGTGAAGAAATATAAAAATAAAAATAAATAATTAGGGATATAAGCTTTTAACAATCACAAGTGTTTTCGGTTCTTGTTTGCCTCTAATTCTTGTTCAGACTATTTTCTAAAATATAAAAATAATAATAAGAAATAAAAATAAAGGAAATGGAAAAGAAAATGAATTGATGGTCATAAAAATCGATGCAATGATGATCAAAATAATGAAAAAAAAACCGAAAAGAAATTGATTGATGGTCATAAAAAATCAGAATAATGGTGATCAATTGAATAGAAAAGAAAACCGAAGAAATGAATCAATAGCAATAAGAATCGGTATAATTGTGGCCAATTAAAAAGAAAAGAAACCAACAAAAATAGATTAATGGTAATCAATTGACAATTATTCTTTTGTCTTTTGAAATCTATACCCAAAAGTCTATAAATAGTCGGCCACAAGAAGACAAAGGGGAGCACAATTGAAAACACAAATTGAGAGCACATAAAAAAGAGAGAGACTAGTTGCCAAAAAGAGAAGGAAAAAATCTGGTCTTGAAACAATCGGCCTATCAAAACAACAATTCAGGAGTAAGGTATCATTTTTCTTATATTTTTTTTCCTCTCTAATTTTCTGCTTATTAGTCTTTTGTTTTGTTTTTGCATCTTTTTTTTAATATATTTTATTTCGCTTTCTATTTTTTTTTTTCTGTTTGTAAAAAGTAAACTCATGTGTAAAGCTTTTATTTTTTTAAAGAATCGTTTAATCCTAAAATTGTTTTCTTTGCACACAAAAATAATAATAAAAAAAATATAACTAATTGATGTTTATAGGCGAGAAAAACAAATTTCACCATATTGTAATATAATATTCATAATACGTCTTTATCAACTAAAAAAAAATCATAACAATAGATAAATGTTTTCACCCTTAGGATTAGAATTAATGGTCGCGGCCGCCGGATGAAATTCATCCTCGCTCGCCGCACCATATTACTCACTCTCAATCGTGGGTGGCCTTTGTGTCGCGACATATCCGACAACGCACGAGCAAATAATTTAACAGATTATTTCACCGTCGTGTCCATCTGTCTCGTTCACATACCGCCACATTACGTTATTTTTTTAAAAGAAGAATTAATTTTTTTCTTTACTTTAAAACAAATATAGAAGATATAATCCATGAATAAATATTATTATTATTATTATTATTATTATCATCATTATTACTATTATTATATTTTTATTTTTATTTTTTGATACATATATAAATAAAAATAATAATAAAAATCGGTCAACACATAAATATTTTCTACCCAAGAACTACGTGTGTTTTGATTTCCCTATTGCACTTGGGGATACGTAGGAGCAAGATCTTCCTTTTGTCAAACCAAATTAATAAAACAAATATTTTTTTTTTTCTTTCATAAATGTAAATAATTTAATTTTTTTATTATTCTTTTTGGGGTAAAATAAATAAATAAATAGATAAATAAATAGTTTGTATATAATTAATTATAGGATAACCATTTTAAACGGACGTTGTAGGGCGATAAAATCAATGAAGGATGGATGTTGTTCCCCTTTCGATGCATTTCTCATCAAACACACTCCATTTGTACCTACAATAATGTATTATATTGTCCTCATTTTAAACAAGTTAAGATAAGAATACACAAGCAATACGGCAAAACACCATGCCATCATTACTCATTATTATTGATTAAAAAGTTAAAATTAAAACACCATGTATTTAGTTTGTTCGAAGCAATTGTATCTAAATAATGGATTATACTAGACAAAGGTTATAAGCAAAATGGGTGGTTGTTAGGGTTTTTAGATGATGAAGATGATAACTAACTACATTAGTATTGACGAAAATGAGCCATGTGCATTAACTAACATAAGTTAAAGGGATAACTTCATGGTTTTAAAGTTACGAGATCAAACTAATTTATAAAATAAATTAAAGGACCAAAAAGATATTTAAAACTTATATAAATGATAAATTTATATTTAGATTATATAACAAATCAATTAATAGCAATAACATTAAAATATAAATGCATTATTTTCAATTAAACAATTCCCCCAATTAAGTAATTATAAATTTAATTAAGTGATTTGATTCCAACATATACACTTTTAATCCAATGAGATAGAAAGAATTCTACCATGTACCACTCCATTCCACTTTTTTTTTAATCCAAACAATAAAACCATGTTTATATCATTTAATTCCATCTTATTCTATCAATCCAAACAAAATTCAAGGCAAAATAATTTAATAAAAAAAGTGGTGACGATAAACAGTTTCTAATTACCCAATTTTTTTTTTGTGTCTTTGAAATTTTTGAGAAATCAAATTTAGTCATTGAAAAAAATAAAAACACTTTTTAGTCCATAATAAAAATAAATCAGACCAAATTAGTACATGAGAAATTTTGAAATGTCCAATTAAGTTCCTAAAAAAACTAAAAATACATTTTAGTCGTTAAGAAAAATAAATCGAAACGATTTAGTCAATTTAGAAAAAATAAATCCTAGTGTTATTTCATCTAGAGAAACTACAAGTCTAAGATAAAAACATTTTTGATTCTATAGTGGTATGCGATTCCGAAGGTGTGGCTTCCGCCGTCTCTATCATTTGTTTTAGAAGTTGCATTTTCTTTTTCATTTTCATGTTTTCTTTCTTCGCCCCCACGTTTCTTAAGGTGCATTATTGTCATTTCTGCTCGTCTTTTTTAAGGTGCAATTTCATGTACTATTCATGCGATTTTTGTTTTTTATTGCTATTTTATATGAATTTTTTATTTGGCCTTCACGATTTGTGGATATTTTGTTTATCGTTGACGGGATTTTTCGATTTTTACTTTGTTATGTTGCAGTTTTTTTTTTGTTTTTGTTATTTGCTATTTTATGTGAATTTTTTATTCAAATTTAAGTGACAAATACAAACCAGGTCAACAAATTAGAAGAACTTGGTTGGGTAAGAATAAAATCATAGTGTTCTAATGCAAACACAAAGAGTACTTAAACATAAAATTAGTCTGTTTAAGACAATTAATCACCTCAGATTCCAAAAAGTTGAATCTATCGCTGTCTTTGATAGACTTAATTGTTGTCAAAGACTTAATTGTCTATTTTTAATTATTGTCAAATATCTAATTGTCTTTTTTTTTCCGATAGAATTATATGTGGGAGAATCAAGATGATAAATCATTGGACAAATTAATAAAAAAAAATATAATTTTTTAACTGTGGTTCACATAAGAATTAATTTGGTTCGAATTATTTTACTTAGAATTAAAAATATATTATTTTTTTGAAGGAGTAAATGAACGGTTAATTTTTTTTTCAAGAATTAAAATGAATTTTTACTCTTTTTAATAAAAAATATATTCAAGTTACTTTTTAAAATTAAATATATATAATAAAAACATTTGTGATATTCACCATAGAACAATTCAGGATATATAAAAGTGTTGTTTAAAATCCAGATCACCAAATTTAAATATTCCACTTATAAAATATCTTTATAATTTTTTTGGT
The DNA here is from genome assembly GCA_002896215.2 of Cicer echinospermum. Classification (NCBI taxonomy): domain Eukaryota; kingdom Viridiplantae; phylum Streptophyta; class Magnoliopsida; order Fabales; family Fabaceae; genus Cicer; species Cicer echinospermum. Next base: position 12,178 of record PGTU02006135.1, read on the forward strand.
AATTGACAAGTATTAGTACACGTTTTTTTAAGCACATGTTAACATTCAATTTATTTTGTAACACATATTTTTAACATATACCTTAAAGTATATACGTTAGTATGACTAATTAAAAAAATAATTCAATTTAAATTTTATAATTAAGCAGTTTTTATTTTATTTTTTATTTGGATTTATTTGTTGTGTAATCGAAATAATTTATTGCAAGGAATGTACCATAAAGCAAACGAAAAAAAGTTGATTATTATGAAATTAAATAATTAATAATTAAATAATAGTAATATTGGGCAGGCTTTGAGTGACGTGGCAACAGGGGATTGGTGACATGACGTCGAACCTTATTTTTGTGTGAAAAGAAAAAGAAAATGAAAATGTGACGCCGAAGCTGAGATCTCTGAATGAGTTATTGTTCTTCAGCCGCGTGAACGAAACTGAAGCTTCATTAGAATCGAGTTTTGTGAAGGTGTGAGGTTTAAGAAGAAAAAAAAAAAAAAGATATAAAGAATGAGGTCATTGTTATTGTTGTTGATTGCCTTGTCTTTCAGCTACGTCTTTGCGGAACACATCTTCCCTGTTCATATCGGTAACTAATCTAATCTCCTTACTTTTTATGTCTCTTCGATTTCTTAGGGCTTTCAATTCAGCTGTACTCTTATTTCAATTTCTCTCTGTTATCTTAATGCAATTTTTTTAATTAATATTATATCATAAGTTTTCCCTGTAAATTATTTTCGTTTTTATTATGTGAGTTTAATATATGTCAAGAATTTGAACAGGTAGCATATTTGGTGGTGGTGGTGGCGGCGGCAGTAGTGGAAGTTCTCGTGAACCGAAATACAAGATTGAATTCCACCCCGAAGATTCCCCTTTTCACCCTGTAAGTTTTCCAATGTGTTATTGTTTGTGTGTGTGTGTGTGTGTGTTTTTTTTTTTTTAACTTGCTAAATTAAATTACACTTTAGACTAATATTGAATGTTAGCATGGTTCAAATGATGTGTAGTATAGTGTAATTATGCTGTTTACAAACACAATGATTATCACCTTGATGGTGGTGATAAATTCTTTGTTGATGTAGACCTCTCCAATGAGAGGAGCTTTACCTGCGAAGGCACTCTGATGGCAAAGTTAGGTGGAGTTAAAAGTAGGGTTTAAGAGTGAGTTATGAAGTGAAGTGACCATACCTGGAGGCTGAACCCGTATTTAAAGTAATTTTTGGTTCCGATAGGGACCCTTGTGATAAGCTCTGATTGGTGGATACTCCTTGGATGATATCATCTAATTTTGCTGAAAATTCTCTTGATAACTGATAAGATGATAGCAAAGAGTTTGTTGTAAAGAATAAGGTCGAGTCCAGATGTGCTCCTATGGCCTTCTTCTAGAAGTAGTACTAGTGTTTGGGTCTAATTGAATTTGAAGGCCACAGGATGACATGGGCTCTGGGCCAAGGTCCATCCTGGTACGTGCTGGTTCTGAATCAAAACTATGAGTTTAAAAATGGTGTTATATTTTGATGATATCATAGAGATTGGAAATAAGAAGGGGTTTGGTCTGTTTTATTAGATTGGGGATTTAAGCAGTTTTACTAATGTTTGCTGACAGTAAGGAAAGGATTGACAACTCTGTAACACAATTTTTTTTGATATAACTAACTGAATGTCACCCACCCCTCCTTTTGGGTGTGGTGTAAACTTCATAGATATTTATCCTGTTTCTGATAAGAACTTCCGATGTTGAATTCGCAGGATGATGACCAGGAATCTATAGTCGTACCGGATAAAAATGGACATAAATTTATTTGTTACTTGCCTAAGGTGGAAAAGGAAAAGAGTGGAAAGCCTGTTATGCAGCACAACGTTAGCAGCATGATTGTTGAAACTGAGAAAAGGATTAAACAGAAGACACCAGATGAACTGTTAGAAGTATTGAAGGGTCCATGCTTTATCAGAGTTAGTATTTGCATCTCTATATTTGCTTTGAATGGTTATACTTTAATTATTTGTTTAACTTTATAAACAGATAGATTAGTTTGGTCTCTTAAGAGTCTTATTGGAAATAATTTTCTTACATTGGATAATGTGTTTGTGCAGCAAGAAGGTTGGTGGTCCTATGAGTTTTGCTATCAAAAGAAGTTGCGACAACTACATTTGGAGGATGACAAGGTATTCCCTTGATTGTATTCAGTTTTGGCTCTTGACTATCTTTTAATAAATTTCTATTTGCTCCATCCTTTGGTTAGTAGCCCAGTGTGATGGAATTGTGAGCGGAATTACATTCCTAAATGAGTGTTTGAATCAATTCACGCGATGTTGCATGATAGCGTGGCTAGTGCATCCTGGCAGTTGGGTCGGTATACAATTTGATCACCAACATTTTTGTTATATTATTAAAAAGTTTGAACTTTATATGGGGCTCAATCTTCTTACGGGCTTTGGACTCTCCCTTTTTACCTACTTAGACACAGTGCATTTATGTAAAATTTGTGAACCCCAACATAAAGCAAGTTGGGTTCCTCCATAAGATAATTTGTATCTTTCTTTCTCATAATAGGATTCTTGGGTTCCTGATAAAAAAAATCAAATTCGTCATTACAGTTCATACAAAGCTTTAAGGCTATGTTTACAATATTGGCAATAGACTTTACAAAGGATGGAAATCTGTTCTTTAGAGTGCAAATGTTTTGTTCTATAAAATACATCTTAGGAAGAAGTGATCCATCATTGTCTCATGTAATGGTGAAGTGTGAGGACTGGCCAGCCTCCTCAATGTTAATCCCCAAGTTGACGGTATGTTTGGGGATTATGGATAGCTTGCTGAGTGTCCATGCCGCCAAGTCACCAGCTAGTTAGAGAAATGCAGAGAGCTGATTTGGACAAGTTCAAAGTGATGTTTGTGCCAGTACAGTACACTAGCCTCATAAGTTCGGAGTTTAGTAGGTGAAACAGTTGTAGGTTGAGCTTCCCCTTCCAACTTAGAGAGGTTGAGTATGGAAGTTGCCAGTTGCATCTGAGTGCTTATTATGAGAACCTCTTAGTATATTCCAGTGTTACAGTAAAATAATGAATCTTGCTAATGTGCCCCCTGCATTAATTGGCACTTGTTTCAATTTGAACTGTCAATGAATCTGATCTTTAGATTCCCCAACCTTTGGCCTCCCAACCTGGGAGTCATTTCAAAAGGCATATTTCATTCATTTTTCTTCTCCCTTAGTTTCTTGTTTTCTTTTCCCTTCAGCAGAATAGAACTTTCTCCCTTCTTGGATAGACCTTTGGTGTTCTGGCTTCTAAACACTCAATTGTTCATGTTAGTGTTCCTCTTGTATTTTACATTTCATGTCTCTCATTGTTTCTTGGAGTGAGTGCTTGCTTGCTAATGAGATCCACTTAGTGTTCTAGTGCTGGCCGGATTTTTTTGTTGAGCCCCCATTGTCAACTTGGAAGGTATTGCCATGTTTGCTATTTTTTCTTGCTTACTTTACGTGAACAGTAGTCATTTTAGGATGAATTACTGTGCCCTGATTGAACTCTCAGGAGGTTAACCACGTTGTTCTAGTCAACACCCATCAATAAATCTCGGTCTTGCCTGACTCCTAGTGTATCTATCTAGTCTTTTTCGGTTGTTCAGATTCTAGTTTTTCTTGGACTACATCAGACTCATCATTATCTAAAAATTATCAAGTGTTTTGTCAAAATGTCTCTTCTCTGAGTCCAGGTAAAGAGGCCCCCACTGAGGAGTAGTCAAAGGTGCAATGAGCAAGATTATGATTCTTGGTCTTTGGAACTTGAATTCATCTAAATGTATCAACTGATTCAATAAGTGCTGAGTCATGGGGGATGGCTAGTGATCATGGATGGCTTGCTGCGTGTCCATGTCGCCTAGTCACGAGAAAGGTATGGAAATATTGAAAGCTGACTTGGAGCTCCAGCTGGGTGTCCAGTCCACATTGGGAAACCTCTATTTTTGTTTCCAGACCCAATTCTTATACAGCTTCCATGAGTTTTGGGCCTTCGGTTCATTTACCATTCTGGTGATGATTGTTAACAGTAGAAGTCAATTGTTGATATAAATCATACTTTTGGAGCACCTTTTATTTTGTTGTTCATTACTCTTGCAGTTACTTTTAGCAGTTTTCATTTATATTCTTCTGTCGTTTAATTATATTCAAAATCTTGTAAAATCAGATATTCACACATGATAAATAACAATCAAATGTACATTTTTCTCCATTATAGGTAGTCCAGGAGTTTGTCTTGGGAGTGTATGATCCGGAGGCAACAGCTGCAATTAACCAAAATCTTTCTGACATTTCTACATTGAAGGATCCTCGCTCAAAGGATGCCTCACAAAGGTACCTTCCCCAAATGGCTGTTAGCTGGAATGGTTTCACATGGTATATGCTGTGATGAGAACAAGTACTTAATTAGTATATTATATGTTCATTCAGGTACCATGCTCACCAATATACTAATGGAACCACATGTGATCTAACAAATAAGCCAAGAGAGACTGAGGTATGAAATAGCAGAAATCTAGTTGTTTTATTCTTTCCCTCATCATACTGATTTCATATTTTTATCACAGGTGAGGTTTGTATGCTCAGAACCCAGGGCAATGATCAGTTCAATCACAGAGATTTCAACTTGCAAGTATGCACTTACAGTTCAAGTCCCTACGCTATGCAAGCATCCGTAAGTCCTCTCTTTCCATCTCTCTGTGAAGTTTTTGTGTCAACCACTTACGTCTGTCTACTAAGTTATAACATATGAACTCACGTGCCTACAATGCATTTAAGTTTTTAATTTTTCTTTAGATTGTTTCAAGAGGAGAGACCGATATGGCACACCATCGACTGTAATGTGCTTCCAAAGGATTACAAGTATACTAAAGTGAGACAAGATAACAGAGATGCGGATATTGTTATGGTTACAGATTCAGAAACTAATGATTCAGAACAATGACGTAAATATACAAAATGGAAAGAAAAAAAAAGGATGTTGTTCAGCTTGTATGTTCTACAATGACCAAAAAGCGGCATGAAGATAGCCTTCTCTACAAGCCTTCCTCCAAACAGTGGATAAACAGTGCTTTTTCATCTTTCATAAGATCAGATTTCCCGAAAAGTGTATTTCATCTTTAGGTGGCTCTTGGAGCTTATGCAAGATTTGTATTTTTCTTCTTCGCATGTTATTATTATTTTAAAATAGGAGTGTTTCTTATTATTTGGGAACTTTTGAACTTGTTGTGCACAGTGACAGACCAACATTTAGCACTACAGCTGCTGACATTTTAAAATTGTTAGTAACATAGTATATACTAATTATAAATCAAGGAAGTCACCTCATTTGATAGCAGTTCAGCATTTGATAGCACTTCAACAATTACCCTCCTTTTGCTGAAATTATTATATGAAATTCTTTTATTTATAAAAGCTAATAATTGTGAGAAAACAGATTAGGCAGAGTGATAGTAGGTACTAAATGAAAGAGGAAAAATGAAACTTGGGCTCTCACGTGTTAATTGGTGGTTGCGTCACCTGAGGCTAATACCCATTTTTTTATGTTGGTGAGTAATTGTTTGAGTTATATACAATTAATCATACAATTTGAGCATTTTTCGCCATTTGAGAATGTTTTTATATATATATATATATATATATAAAAGACTCATTTAATCAATGCACTAATTAAGAAAAATAATATTTATATTAAACTCGTCAAGGATGTATATTCTTTATCGAAAATTATTTTTCATTTATTAAGAGAGATAAATACCTGATCTTTCAATTTTCTTTATTTAGAGGTATTTTTATAAAAAAATAATTAATACATATGTAATTAGAAAAGTATCTTATAAAAAGGACATTAGTTTTTTACAAGAGAATCTTATGTAAATAAAAATAGTATTTTTCTAAAGGTAAACATTTTTATTTATGTAATAAACCAAAACATAGCAAAGAGATGTGCTAAGGTAATATATTATCATTTATAAAAATAGGCAGACGTACTTAACATATCATACGCGAAATTCAAGATTTCTTGACTACTTAAAAAATAAGCTTTAAAAACTTGAGCAAAATATCTCAAAAACATTCCCATGGCAAAATACCACCTCTGTCATTATATAGAATATTCAGGTGACTATATCCTAAAAATTAAAAAAGTTGATTATAATATTAAATTTGTTGACAACTAGAATTATTTTTACTAATTTATCTTTAAAAGAAATAATTAATTTATGATTTTATTGTACTATTTATTACAGATTACATAAGAAAAATATAATATAATTAAGAGTAAGTTAATAAAGAAATAATTATTATAGTTGAAAAATTAAAAAGAGTATTAAAAAAGGACATATTTTTTTTTTAAATCTTATATTTAAGCTTGACCATTATAACACGAGTATCCAAACATACAATTTAAAATTAATCACTACAAAAATGAGTCCACCAAATAAAAATGACCACCATCTATTTATTGAGACATCTAGTCTAATACTAACAAAGCAATTTCACTTAACAAAAAACTCCTACAACACAACATATATGCAATCCACTTAGCACTAATCATGCGAAAGCACCTATAAATATATGTAACCCATCCCACACGGTTGTCTCACCGTGCTCTGCATCCATTGTCCACAAGACAGCTTTAAGACTTTAGGTAAATTCTTCTATAATTCTGTAGTTTGACTTTTTAAGTTTAAAATAATTCTTCTTCTATAATTCAAAAGTTTAGTCATATTAATTATAGCTTCAAAATTTCTTTAAATACATCTTTCAATTGTTCATAAGTAGATAATATAAACAATTAATCATCACTAATCTATTTTCTATGGTGTATAGCTATGAGACATAGATTTGCTTCACCATTTTTATTTGATTTACAACTTGAATTTTCATCACTCAGATAATATTGATCCGTCTTTCTACTTGTGGATTTGTCATCCTTCTTCAATTTGGGGATGAACCAACCTTAACTTTGCTTTTCCTTTTTCTCTTTCATTCATTGAGCAAATTTTACCTACGAGCTCTTGTTCAACTTTCTTTAACTTTTCAAATATTGTAGGCAAGTTCACTGTTGCAAAATCCTTAGACTCATCCATTGTTGAAATTATAGGCTTGATTTCAACATTTTTTTTTTTGCCAAGATCATTAAGTTTATTAATAAATTGTGTGAATTGTTTTTTTTTTAATTTATCAATGGTTTCACTATTTCTCATGCGAAGGAATTCAAATGAATTTGTTAATCTATCAACTCTAAAAACACTTTCTTCACCTAAGCTCTTATGTGTTATTTTCAAAATGTTTCACATTTATTGTGCTGTTTTATAATTGAAACTCATTTGAAATTATTTTCGTCCTAAAGCAGACAAAATAATATTTTTGACTTTCCAATTGTATTGAACATTTTTCTTGTCCAAATCATTCCATTGTTCTTTTGGTTTTCAATTTCATTACCATTTAAATCCATATTTAGAATATAGGATATTTTCAATAGTTTCCATACATCCAAATCATAAGCAACAATATGGATTTTCATATTCTCCTTCCAATATGAATAGTCATTTCCTTTAAAACTAGGAGCTTTATGGTACACTCCCATTGGATTCAAAATTACATTGCTAGCCATTTTGATAACACAAAAAGATTAGAGTCTTGATGCCACTTGTTAGTTAATAAATTGCTTACTCTATGAATTGTAGATGCGGTGGATTGAGTAGAGTTCACCCTATTAAGAGTTTATCAATCACACAATGAAAAACAATTTGGAAATGTGATAGACTCACATACAATAAAGTATTGGAAATTGGTTTTAACAGATTAATGGTATTGCTATCAATTAACACAAATGAACATCGGTAAATTCAAACAAGAAATAATGTTTGATAGAAGGTTTCATAAACACTTGATCTTCGATCAAACTTGTGAATAGTTCTAAACACTTAATGATTGCACAATTGATACAAACACAAAGAATAACAAAACTTTCAATAATGAATCAAATTACTAATGTTGAGAAAGTTTCAAAACAAGTTTTTATCTCAAGAGATCAAAACAAGATATTGATCCAAAACATAAACTTCTAGGTGCTTAATCTTTATACAATCTTAAAAGGAAATAGTAAATTCACCACAACTCCAAATTAAACAAAATCGATAAAGAACGAAATTGTAGAAGTTAAATGAGTTAAGGGAAAGAAAATCTCGATTTAAACACGTCCTTACGCTTCATCCTTTCATGTAAAGTACATCTAATTGTTATTCAAAGAATGAAAGTTTCTTTCTTTATTTTGATGTCGAATGTTTACAAGATTCATCAACAATTGTTACAACATGTATGTCAATTTCTTCTTCCTAAATACTCTCAAAACTAGATTCTTGGAACAATCGTCCACATAAATCAGAACTTTATCTTCAAGAAGAATAAGTCATGTTGACTTCTTGCCTGATATCCCTAGAGAAACTATCTCTCTAGTAAAAATTGAAGATATTCACTCTTTAGCCCTTCAACACAAAATCAATCGATATCTCCTTGATGATTTGCATTTGGAATAGATACCTAACACAAATATCCCTCTATGTTGTTTCTCGTACAAAACTTTGATTGCAAATCTGACTTGAATAAGAAATAGTTTTCAATTGTATTATGATCTTGAATGCTTCCTAATTGAAAATAACAACTTTGTAACTGTCAAAATTGTCATAAAACTGTCAAAAAATAACTATGTAGGCTTGGTGAGTTGATTTAGACAGGTTGTGAGTCAATTCACACTATTGTCGAAAACAATTTTTAAAACTACATCAGTATGAATCAATTCACACAATAGTGAGTCGATTCACATAACTCCCTATTTTGTGGTGAGTTGATTCACCATTCTTGTGAGTCGATTAATAGATTTGGAACATAAAAAATGAAGTCTTAACATTTGTGAGTCGATTCATAAGCCCATAAGTCGATTTATAAAGTTAAGAGTCACTTAAAAAAGGTTTTTAATGCATTTACAAAGTTAAACTAGGGTTTAATGGTAGTTCCTGACATTGAAGAACTACCCCTAAGCCACACAGAACCCCTAGAAGACCCCAAGGTCTAGTCTTACATGCAAGCTTAACCATGACTTCCACTATCACACTCATTTCTAAAATTATGCATGAATACACTAGATTCTAGATGCTCAAATTTACCTTCCTCCCATTGTTGTCTTAAGTTACTCATTATAAAAGAAGGTCATCATATACATATGTCAAGTATAACATAGTCACATAACTTTATGCATCACATTCACACAATTTGTCACATTCAAATCACAACATGCACATGGTCACTTAGTCACTGAATAGCATATTACATTGACATATCAATGCCATTTTAATTACATATAAATGAATAAATGAAGGTTAACACAATAACATATTTCAGTAATCAACAACAACTCACAGCAAAGCAATAGTAATAATATTCATAACAACAATATAATAAGGTTTCTAACTCATTTTATGACTTATTTTTAGTTAAATAGTTAATCCATTTATTTGACTTTATAGGAAAATGGCCTAGGCCATCCCCGATGAAATATAGCATTGTCATTTGTCTTGTCACAATTTATACTCATGAATCCATCACACGAAAACTAACCATTATATAATTCGAAGAGAAAGACGCTAACAACGTAAGGTTATGTTCCTAGTTTGATTCTTCATGATTCATCCAATTTAACTCTATAATTTTTCGAACATGACGAATGAAATGATTTGAAATGTTGTTTAGTCGATCAAAATCAAGATTTAAATGATAAAAGTAAGAAATATATGGCAGAAATTTTAAATAGAATAGAAAAACACTTACTTTTTGATAAGAAGTGCCTTAACATGTGATTGTTTGATGGAGACTTGTTATAATGTGACTGTATGGAAGAAAAATGATGTTTTTTTCATGGAAACAAGGTCACTGAAATCACATAGTGGAAAATGGCATTAAAATGGGATTCAGATGCCTATTTATAAATTCCCAATTGGAAGTTTTTGTTCGCACGAAGAATCGAGCATTAAACAAGTTATTAACGAGCGTATCGCACCACGAGGCGGCACTTAGCAATGCAACATGAGGGTTTTTCAAAGTGTTTCCCAACCTTTACTTCACACAACAACACTATATCTTTGCACAATAAAGATGGTCAAGAGGCGTTGATTCAATCTTCTTATTTTTAAATCCTAATATATTTCATTTTAAATTATTCTATATACATCATTCTAATTCTCCAATTTCCTATATCTTAACACACCACAAATAATTATGCACACAAGAATTTAAGAAAATGGAGTGTCATATTTCTCCTTGTTACCAAAATTTCGTCATAGAAAACTACTTGAAGTAAATAAATCAAGATACAAATCTCTCATCTGACTCTCTATCTTTGAAGTGACACTTTCACCAACAAGTCCACCCTAGATAACCTTCACCATATGAATTGTCTTACCTTGTAACTTATTGACATTTTGATCCTTAGTACGAAAAATATTTTAAAAGTAAGATTCTCTTTTATTTAGACCTCAATAGTTTATAATAATAGTTATATAGTTGTTTGAAAGAATTATGATGAAAATGAATAACATTTATCATTTATAAAAGATAAATGTAAAAAATGAATTGAAAAATAGATAAAAGACTAAAATAAATATTTGATAAAAAATAAAAGATCAAAATTATATTTAAATCCATATATATATATATAAATTAGAAGTCAAATAATTATATGTACAAATTAAATCCTAAAATAATAATATTATAAATATTTTGTAAAAAAAATCATCATATATAACACATGTAAATTTTATAAAAAACATTTATAAATATAAATGGTGAGATTTAATTTGAAGTTTGTGTGAAGCATTTATTTTTAAATATAATTTGGTCATCGCAATGATAGTTGTGTTATTTATATATAATATATCACATTATTTTAATTTATCTAAAATATATAATAAAATAGTAGATGTTATTTAGTCTGTTATCATCATATTTCACACCAAAATAAATTATGACAAGTATTTTTTTTGACACATAAGTGTTTATAGTTTTTTATTAACAATAATGCTATGCGGTATGAATGACATTTTCACAAAATACTAATGAAAGCTAAATTTTTAGTCAAAGAAAGAATACACTTTAAATAGTGTGCTGAAATAGTCCAACCAATTAAAAGATGACACATTGTATTTCTTGTGTTTCGTTGTTGAATTCAATCATAACAATGAGCATTTCTCTTTCACTAATAATAATATCATAATTACAATATAGGATATGAAGGAAAATATGAGGACTTGCTTAAGATGTGGAAACTTGCAAGTGCATAACAAACTTGATCCTAATATTTCTAAAATGAGTACAAAAAATAACTCTACAATCAGAAATAATATAGTTCTTAATTCAAAAATATTTCTCTTCTTAAAATGAGAATTATTAACTATACCATTTGAATATAATTTAAAGTTTATCAACTTAAGTTGAATTCATTAGTCCATTTTAGAGTAGATAACAGTCCAAAACAAATAGGTGAGAACCATTTTGTTTTGGCTAATAAAGAAATTTCCACTATCATCTTTGATACTAACACCAATTCCAACTTGATTAGTAGAGATAGAAAATGGGGCATCAACATTGCACCTATACCTTATGTTGGAACCAATGGCTTCATTAAGTGTGCAACAATTAGAACAAGAAAATCAGAGAAAGATACCAGAGGAAGCGACCAAAGAAAGCCACCAGAGGAACTCACCGAAGAAACACAAAAGCATACGAGTCTGCCTCTAAACATATGTCTCTAAAAGCAACGTGCATCTGAAGGGATACCAAAATTTTCTCTTATGTTTGGCTCTAAAGACTACCTTTGGTAACAGGGTCTGAAGACTTGCTCTGAAACTGGGTCTGAAGACTGCCCCTGAAGATTGTCTGAAGAATGAATTTGAAGCATGTCTTTGAAGCCCTTGTGTGCCTTTGATGTGCACAAACACATCATGCCTTTGAAGAGCTTATAACAAGCTATCATTACCTCTAAAGATATTGTTCAAGCCATGCATTCGAAGCCCATATTCCATTAATCAAAAGTTGCAACACACTTAAAATGTTGCCTCTGATATGGAGCCTCTAATGTTGCACTTAAAATATTGCCTATGATATGCAACCTCTAATGTCGCGTGAATAAGTTTTTGAACACAATATGAAATTAAATATGGTTCATAATTATATTTGAAGGAAATATTTGACCAAGGTGAAAAGAAGATGTGACCAAAAAATTATTCACAAAAAGATATAGTCGAAATATTGTTCACAAGAAGATATGGTCAAAATATTGTTCACAAGAAGATATGGTCAAAATATTGTTCACAAGAGGATATGGCCAAAATATTGTTCACAAGAAGATATGGTCAAAGTATTGTTCATAAGAAGATATGGTCAACATATTGTTCACAAGAAGATATGGTCAAAATTTGTTCACAAGAAGATACACTCAGAACTATTTACAAGATGATACACTCATAATGATTCACAAGAAGAAACACTCTGAATTATTCACAAGAAGATACACTCATAATTTGTTCACAAGAAGATACATTAAGAATTTGTTCACAAGAAAGATATGATCTAGATTTTACAAGGAAAAAAATGAAACACTAATCTATTCTATAAATAGATAATCAAGGTTGAAGAAGAAAACACGAACTCATAAACTTAGAAATTCATACAATTTAGAAAAACTTTTGAGATCTCAAATTTCTTAAGTATTCAAAGTTCAAAGGTTTAAGTTCTAGAGAAACACTAGCTCAAAGAAATATTTTCTAAGTGTTTAATTGTAAGAAATCAATTGTAACAACCTGCCTAGTAGAAGCTAAACACAATCAATTTCAAACTTGTGTAATCTAGTCCGATAGTGACTTTAGTGTTCCTCAATCAATCTGTAGTTTTCAGGTTGTTGTGAGAAGACTTAACTTGTAGGGTCAAAGTGTAGTTGCCTTCAACAATATGTAGTTTTTAGGTTGTGTGGAGAAGACTTGACTTGTTGGGTCAAGTTGTTTGTTTGCCTCAATAAGTCTATATGTGTCAGGTGGTTTTGAGAAAACTGACTTGTAGTGTTAGGTGTTGTGTAATTCAATGATTTGAATTAGTGGTTAAATCCATCTAAGTGAGGGGACTGAATGTAGCTACCAATTTGATGGTGAACTAGGATAAATTTGCTTGTACCACTTTACTTTATTGACGCCTCTAATTTCTTTAAGTCTGGTAGCTATTGCTTTTATTATAAGAAAATCACCAAACCCGAATTGATTCTTGAATAAATAATTCAAAAAGAATCCAACTTAGACAAATAAAATTCAACAATCTTCCCGTGTTTGCACCTTCACCTTCCAATAAAGAGTTTCCTGTATGTTTTTGGGAAAGTAACTCTGTTACCTGACCTGCGTCCATATTGTTACTATTGATCCACTCTCCAATCATCTAATAAATGTTTACCACAATCAGTGACTTACATTGCAGTCTCACAAATGTTTTAAAAATGAGGTTATTACGTAGTTGCCATACAGTGGCAAAGGATAGTAGAAAAAAGACATTAAAAAATTATTATTTGATTGATAAATTTATTTATCTTATTTTTTTTTCTAATCTTTATAGAAACTACAAAAGAGTAATTTGTCATCAACGAAAATTGTAAAAACAAGATTATAAATAAAATGGACGATAAGTTTCTTGTAAATGACAAAATTCTTTAGATTGAAAAAGACATTGCAAGTCTTTTTATTATAACGTAAATTATGGATTAGTTTAATTATTTTTTAAATAATTATTGTCGATTGTTATTTATTTTGTATTGCTTTAATTTGCGTTTTATATAAGTAAATATTATTGCGATTTTTTTTGCGTATAAGTTAAATTTAGTATTTTAGTTTTAAAGATATTTTATTTTTTGCTTTATATTTGGGCTTCTCTTCAAATAATGGCCAGCTTGACCACTATTGCCACATACTCCAAATGACCATCCCCATTAAAGCTACATGTTCATCTTTAAAAACATTTAATAAAAAAAAAAATAATAATAGTCGCAGTTGATTCTGTTCCATTAATATTGCAAAGCTGCAAATCGTTATTACTATTACTGGAAAAAAATGCAAGCTATTTACAATGTCATCATTGCAAAGTACTCAATAATTGAGACAATTTACTCCCTTACTTAGCCTCAATTGATTCGATTTGTGACTCGGGGTAAATTTCTTGAACCCAATTTTAAAAATTAACCATTTTAGAGTTTGTTCTCATATCTTATTTGTGACATGATCCATAAACCGTCGAGTTTGATCAGTTGGAGGACGAGGAGTCAAAAGGTCAATGACTTTTCGCTTGTCGACTCAGATTAGCGTGTGAAAACTTCAAAATAAGATAAAAGGTAAGAGAAAGTTTGATTTCATGAATATATTATAATGTGAGATGAACGGGAAAACCGTATTTCTCAAGAACTTATTTGGGGCTTGCACGGCGATAGTCCTATTTAGTAATAACTAGATGTATACTTGCGCATTGCGTGGGTTTTTCCATGAAATTCATATAGTTTTTTTTTATTAAATTGTTTGGAGAGTTTAAAGTTTTAATTTTGTGTGAAAAATCATATTTTAAATAAATATGTCGTAAAATATCAACATGTTAGAGGTTGAGTTCAGAGATATATAAAATTATTTTGATATTGTAGAACAAAGATTTATTGAAATATTTAATTATTTATCAATGTATTATACTAAGAGATCGAAAAATTTAAAAATTATAAAAATTGTTTACATGGATGCAAATGACAATTGATGCTCGAAAACATTTTAAGTTTAACAAACTTGTGTTATGACAATGGAATATATATTCCATAATCACAATTAAAGTGTCTATTTGTTTAAATGACAGAAAATCTTATTTCCTTTGTTATATATTTAATAATATTACATAAGCTTTAAGTTTCAGTTCATTATAATAAAATATACACAATAAAATAAAAATAAAAATTCACACTCATAAAAATAAATTAGTAGAGTTAATTTAATGTCATGAGTTTGCTTAAATTTATTTTGTTGTCAATTAGTTCACTAGCCAAACTAAATTTAACATAATAAAGAATTTATATATAGAATTTTTTTGCCATCTTGGAGTAGTACCCTCTAGCCACATCAATGCCCATTAACAATAATTTGAATCCACCATTTTTCTATTTACTTAAATCACCATCACATTTACACAATAACTAATCCATACGATACAATCATATAGAAAATATGTAGACTTATCAAACGTAAAATATAGACTTATCAAACATGAAATGATAGTACAAGACCACAAAAAATAATTAATTAAAAAATGACATAACGTTACCATGATAGCTACCCAATATTGTTGATCTTTTTTGACAATTGAAGATAACACCAATTTTACTTCTTCAATGCAAGAAATATAAACTGAAAAATCTCAATAGAGACTTGAAATTGAAAAACACAAATCTAAACTGACAAATTTGATCCTCGCAAGAAATTACAAATAATTTTAAATGCAATATCTTCTAAATTGTAACTTTGATTTTATATAAGATGCAATACTATGTATGACAAACTTGCGATGCAAATTGTGGCCATTGCAATATGGTAAAAATTGATGAATTACCAAATATGATGAATGCAATACTTTGATTTAGAATAAGCAACAATTCAGTTACCAAATAAGATGAATGAATTGATTATTTAAAATTTATGTTACAAATTAATTGAGAAATTAAGAGAACACTGTAACACCCCGTTTTTCAAAGCGAGGGTATATTTTTTTTTTTAAAAGTAATTAAAAACGAACAAAGAAATAAAACAGGAAATGCCTTTGGATAAATAATTGAGTCATTATAATTTACAGGCAGCGGAAAAGTTACTCCAATTATAAATCCAAACCATTTACCCAACAACAAATGGTACATGTAACCCATCGGAAATAACATGTCAAGCTGACAATATTAGTATAGGTACAGTCTTCCATTTTAAAATAAATGCGATACAAAAGAAAGACATCTGTTCCCTCTGTGACAACCTAGTCTGATCATTTTACGAAACAACTAAACACCTTGACTGATCTCCACGCGCCCCGTGAGACCCTCCTAACGTAACAGCAGTCAAGCGTTTCCATCTCCATCCCTGTCCGCAGGGTACGAACCAGTAGGGCCGTCCTGACTCTCATCTGAGGGCAAAGCCCAGATTCCACACAATAGTGTAAAGGGTCACCAACCAGAAAATAACAGTTAACACATAGCAATTAAGTTTTAAATGCACAAAATAACCTTTCAACTAAGCATGCACCTTAAAAGGATTTTCCATATGCTAAAAGTTCATATAATGCTTGTCAATTAACAATGAACTCAAAATGAAGTTCTCAAACCATTAAGTAATACATAACTGACCAAAGCATTGATAAATCAATTGAGAAATCGATTATCTAACTCAAAATAAGTACTTTTGCTGAGGAAATCGATTGCCAAATCGATTTGGTCAGTTCTGCTGAGTTTCTGCATGACCAAA
The DNA here is from genome assembly GCA_002896215.2 of Cicer echinospermum. NCBI lineage: Eukaryota > Viridiplantae > Streptophyta > Magnoliopsida > Fabales > Fabaceae > Cicer > Cicer echinospermum. The sequence goes on from PGTU02006135.1 coordinate 28,757, forward strand.
TCGATTTCTAAGTCGATTTTGTCAGTTCTGATGAGTCCCTGGGTTGCCAAATCGATTTCCAAATCGATTTCGGCAGTTTTGCTGAGTTCCTGCCTCTCTGCCAATCGATTTTCAAATCGATTTCTTAAAAGATTTTGAAAGATATATTTATACAATCGATTGGCAAATCGATTAGGTCAAAATGGTGAACTTCCTGCAACTCATCCAATCGATTGGGAAATCGATTTCCCTGATCGTTTTTTCCAAAAATTCATGCATTTACTCAAGTCATTCCTAATCACGTTCACAACCTAACACTTAGCAATTCCTACGCGATTACCACGACAATTGGGATCTCAATAACCATCATACTTACACACAACAATCAACACATAACACTTAGCATTTTCAACACAATTAATACAACATCATGGATTTCGAAATGGTATTGCAATCAAACATGTTATCACCAAATTCCAAAACATAACACTTAGCATTTATAACACATTACTACACAACAAAAATGAACCAACAGTTCACAAATCAACAGGGTGTAGTCTCTTGCGGACAAACACAATTCCCTCAGGAACGTAAGTCGTAAACGTACTACCTATCACGGGTCCGTACCGTTTACCGAGGTGCCACCTATCCCGGGTCAGCACAACTTACCAAAACATACACGAGTAAACGAGACATTAAGAGATTCCCCATTCTTAATTCTCGTCTAACTTAAACCAGGGCGTAGTCTCTCACGGACAGACCCTGCGCAGTCTCTCACGGACAAACGCAATTCCCGCAGGAACGTAAGTCGTAAACGTACTACCTATCACGGGTCCGTACTGTTTACCGAGGTGCCACCTATCCGGGTCAGCACAACTTACCAAACACAATTCCCTCAGGAACGTAAGTCGTAAACGTACTACCTATCACGGGTCTGTACTGTTTACCGAGGTGCCACCCATCCCGGGTCAGCACGACTTACCAAACGTAAATCGTAAACGTACTGCCTATCACGGCCTTTACTGTTTACCAAGGTGCCACCTATCCCGGGTCAGCACGATTTACCGAAACACACATAAAAAAGCGAGACATTAAGAGATTCCCCATTCTTAATTCTCATTTAACTTAACGATTTTCAAGACAAAACATTCAGTAAATAAGTCATTAAGAGATTCCCCATTCTTAATACTCATTTACTGAAACAATTTTCAAAAACGAACATTAAGTAACCGAGACATTAAGAGATTCCCCATTCTCAACGCCCAGTTATCTTAAACAATTTTCCAAACAAAATAATAAGTAACCGAGACATTAAGAGATTCCCCATTCTTAACGCCCAGTTAACTTAAACGGTTTTTCAAAACAAAATATTAAGTAACCGAGACATTAAGAGATTCCCCATTCTTAACGCCCAGTTAACTTAAACGATTTTTCTTTAAAACAAAATATTAAGTAACCGAGACATTAAGAGGTTCCCCCTCCTTAACGTCCAGTTAACTTAAACGGTTTTCAAAACAAAATATTAAGTAACCGAGACATTAAGAGATTCCCCATTCTTAACGCCCAGTTAACTTAAACGATTTTTCTTTAAAACAAAATATTAAGTAACCGAGATATTAAGAGGTTCCCCCTCCTTAACGTCCAGTTAACATAAACGGTTTTCAAACAAAATATTAAGTAACCGAGACATTAAGAGATTCCCCATTCTTAACGCCCAGTTAACTTAAACGATTTTTCTTTAAAACAAAATATTAAGTAACCGAGACATTAAGAGATTCCCCCTCCTTAACGTCCAGTTAACTTAAACGGTTTTCAAAACAAAATATTAAGTAACCGAGACATTAAGAGATTCCCCATTCTTAACGCCCAGTTAACTTAAACGATTTTTCACAAACAAACGCACATTAAGTAAACGAGACATTAAGAGATTCCCCATTCTTAATGCTCATTTAACTTAATGGTTTTCAAGTTTCACACAACACAAACTCAACAAATTCTCACATCAAAACATATCAATTCATTTATTCACAAATCCAACCATACACACATCAAATCTCATCAATATCAATTAAGAGCATGTCAAAAACAACGAACACAAATCAAAGCAACATAACACCCAGATACAACCAATTTCATTTGTTCATAATCATATACAATGACTTCAAATTCATTTACCACGAAACATTCATCAATATAAACAAAACCTAACTCTAAGGTTTTACCCATAACGCACTAGTTTCGTTTTTCCCCAAATCGATACATTTAACCCTAACAAAATTCCTTCCCACACAACCACAGATAAGTCCCTAATGCAAACTAAAAGTTTGGAAGGAGCCCTTACCTCAATGTTAGCTTTATCGAGAGTTTCGGGTTCCGCGAGAAATTCCGGTAAAATCTCCGCTCGCAACGCCGCTTCCAAAATTAGTGTACTAGCACCGTAGCACGGAGGTGAGCAACTTTCCCTTCTATCTCTTCGAGAAATGAGGTTTGGATCTAGGAGAAACGGAGGGGTTTGTGTTTGGATCTCAAAAAACCGTATCTCTTCGTTTTCGAATCACAGAGGAAGAGTGGAGTTACGAAAACCTTGGTCTAACCCTCACCCAACCTTGGGTCACTAGTTTTGAAGAAAAGGAAGCAACGAAAACGAAAAATGGAGAAAGGATGGATTTTGGTTTATGCTTTCACGTGAGTTCAGAGGAAGGAGATGAAATTCTGAGTTTTCCTTCCTTTCTATTTCTTTCCTTTGCTTTTCCTTTCTTCTTTTCCTTCCTTCCTTTATATATTATTTCTTTTCATTTTCTTCCTTCTAGTTTTCCTTTCTTTTTCCCTCCAAGCAAACATATAAATATATAATAAATATAACTTAACAAAATATCTCAAAATCTAGATATTTATTAATTACCGTTTCACCCGAAACGCCTTAAATTTAACCGTAAGGTATTTTCCGCAGTTAAATTCAATTTATTTATCGACGAGAAATTCTAATTGGCATCGAAATACCTCTTTGATTATAAAACTCCAAAATATTATTAACTTTGGCTTAAAAACCTCCGAGCCAAATCCAAAATATACCAAAATACATAAAATGGTACTTCAAAATTATGGGTCTTACATTACTCCCCCCTAAAATTAGTTTCGTCCTCGAAACTATGCATCGATAAATAACTCTGGGTGTTGTTCTCTCATCTTGCTCTCCAATTCCCAAGTCGCATCTCCAGTGATTGGTTCCAAATCACCTTGACCAACGAACATCCTTGGTCCTCAACCGCTTAATCTTCCTGTCATCAATTCTCACGGGTGGTACTTCGAACGACAGGTTATCCTTTAGCTGAAATGTGTCTGGTTCGATCACGTGAGATGGATCTGCGAGATATTTCCTCAACTGCGACACATGAAACACGTCATGGATATTGGACAGTATCGGAGGTATTGCAATCCGATAAGCAACCGGCCCAATTCGTGCAGAAATCTGATATGGTCCAATGAATTTCGGAGTCAACTTCTTCGATTTCAAGGCTCTACCTACTCCGGTAGTAGGTGTGACTCTCAGAAATACATGGTCACCCTGTTCGAATTCAAAAGTCTGCGACGCTTGTCTGCGTAACTCTTCTGGCGATCTTGTGAAGTCTTCATTTTCTCCTTGATCTTCCTTACTTTAGCTGTGGTCTGTTGCACCATCTCTGGTCCGACGATCACATTCTCACTGTCTTTATACCAACACAAGGCGTTTGACACTTGCGCCCATATAAAGCCTCATATGGTGCCATTCCAATGCTCGCGTGAAAACTATTGTTGTAGTGAACTCAATCATAGCCTCGTTCCGAAGGCTTCGTGCAATGCTCCCAAAAATGTGATGTGAACTTCGGATCACGGTCTGATACAATACTCGATAGTATCCATGTAATCTCTAAAGGTCGCAACACCCCAGCAGGTCGCTGATGTTCCACCTTGTATGGAACATCCACCTAGTACCAAACCTAAACACTAGGTATGACGCCGACACATTGAGTACAATGTATCATTAATCAATGATAGGGCTTCCCATTCCTATCAAGAATGATCTTGGGTTATTGTAGAGGTAAACAATCAAATTAATCGAGAAGTCCCTATTCTGAATGGTTATTTGAACAAGTAAACATGCATATTTACTGTCAAAGTCTTAGCAGTAAAGTAGACACGGACAACTTCAAACAAATTACATAATCCATAGCAATGAAGGAATGGGTTGCCCCCGAATCAGAAAGTGTAGTTAAGAGGTTACCTGTAATCGCCACAGTCATATTGAATCAGATCGCTAGATAAATCAGCGCCGACGCAAATACACCTGTCCTCTAGCAGTAGGAAGAGTAATCCTAGCTACATCCACCATTGGTTCCGCCTTCGGAGCCTCGCAATTCCTTGCAAAGTGCCCTGGTTTATGGCAATTGGTAGCAAGTAGTACTGTTAAAGGTACAAGCATAAGCATAATGTCCTTCTTCTCCACATCGGAAACATCGTATGCCTTGTCCCACTTGCTTCTCAAGGGTCTTGGTTCCCTGGGTTATTCCCGTACCCCCATTGTTTATCATGTGATCGATTATAAGATTTAGCAACCTGTTTCCTTGTTCTGATACTTCGCCGCTAGTCCTCCTGAGTTAAACTCCCTCCTCGGCTAGCTCCTTATTCTTCATTCCTCAACTTCATCTACATTTTGTAACAGTAGAAGCGTGTATAGCAGTACTGTTTACATTACGTTTGGTAACTGCTACCCGGGTGGGTGGCACCTCGGTAACAGTACAGACCCGTGGATAGTAGTACGTTTACGACTTACGTTCCTGATGGGAATTGTGGTTTTGGTAAGTTGTGCTGACCCGAAGTGCACCTTCGGTAAACAGTACGGACCCGTGAATAGGTAGTACGTTTACGACTTACTTCCTGCGGGAATGCGTTTTGTCCGTGAGGAGCTGCGCAGGGTCTGTCCGTGAGAGACTAACGCCCTGGTTGTAAGTTAGACGAGAATTAAGAATGGGAACTCTTAATGTCTCTTACTCGTGTATGTTTTGGTAATTTGTGCTGACCCGGGATAGGTGGACCGTCGGTAAAGGTACGACCCGTGATAGGTGTACGTTTACGACTCTTACGTTCCTGAGGCAATTGTGTTTGTCCGCAAAGACACACCCTGTTGTATTTGTGAACTGTTGGTTCATTTGTTTTGTAAGTAATTGTCATAAATGCTAAGTGTTAATGTTTTGGAATTGGTGTATAACATGTTTGATTGCAAACCTCGAAATCCATGATGTTGTATTAATTGTGTTGAAAATGCTAGTGTTAGTGTATTGTTGGTGTAAGTATGATGGTATTGAGATCCCAATTGTCTGTGGTAATCGCGTAGAATTGCTAAGTGTTAGTGTGAACGTGATTTAGAATACTTGAGTAAATGCATGAATTTTGGAAAACGATCAGAGAAATCGATTTCTCCAACGATTGAAATGAGTTGCAGGAAAGTTCACATTTGACCTAATCGATTTGCCACATCGATGTTAAATAGATCTTCAAAATTCTTTTAAGAAATCGATTTGAAAATCGATTGGCAGAGAGCAGGAACCGCAAACTGCCGAAATCGATTTGAAATCGATTTGGCAACCCAGGACTCATAGAACTGACAAAAATCGACTTAGAAATCGATTTGTCATGCAAAACTCAAGGCAGAACTGACCAAATCGATTTGGCAATCGATTTCTAGCAAAAGTACTTATTTGAGGATAAGTCCGTTTCTCAATTGATTATCAATGCTTTGTCAGTTAGTTATTACTTAATGGTTTGAAAACTTCATTTGAGTTCATTGTTAATGACAAGCATTATATGAACTTTGGCATATGGGAAAATCCTTTAAGGTGCATGCTTAGTTGAAAGGTTATTTTGTGCATTTTAAAACTTAATTGCTATGTGTTACTGTTATTTTCTGGTGGTGACCCTTTACATATTGTGGTAAATCTGGGCTTGCCTCGATGAGAGTCAGGCGGCCACTACTGGTTCGTAACCCTGCGACAGGGAATGGAGATGGAAACAGCTTACTGCTTGTTACGTTGGAGGATCTCCGGGGCGCTGTGAGAATCAGTCAAGGTGTTTATTTGTTTCGTAAAATGATCAGACTGTTGTCACAGAGGAACAGAGTCTTTCTTTTGGTATCGCATTTATTTTTAAAATGGAAAGATTACCTAATACTAATATTTCAGCTTGGCATGTAATTTCCGATGGTTACATGTACCATTTGTTGTTGGTAAGGTTTGATTATAATTGAGTTAACTTTTTCCGCTGCCGTAATTATATGACTTCCAATATTTATGCAAAGCATTTCCCTGTTTATTCTTTGTTCGTTTTAATTACTTTTAAAAAAAAAAAAATCCCTCGCTTTTGAAAAACGGTTACATTGTGGTATCAAGAGCTTTGTTTTTTCTTGGGCTGTGAACCTGGTTCTAGACTTGTAGTTACGATGTTTTGTCTGATCAGTTGTGTCGTTAGGTGTTTAATTGTCAGTTCATTATTTTTTATGTGCTGGATGTTCGGAAGTTATTTAAATATAATAGCGTTAAGACTCCTTTGATGTTTTATAGGGAAACCATGCTGCAAGGAGAATGACGTCCGAAACCAATGGTGAATGATCGAATGGCGAGGCTATTGAAATAACTGCGCTTGCTTTGCCACAACTGCTGCCAAGAGCTCAACGCGACTCGAAAAGAGGGGGGAAGAAGATCCGGCTGCAGAGTCATAGAGGATTAAAAGACTTTCCGTACAATCCTCCCAATTGAGGGACTGAGATCAGAGAAGCAAGTCACATGATCCAAGGATGAGAAATCTTCGAAATGATAACGTCAGCGGAGGGGTCAACTATGCCACTATATGCTATCTAGGATGACGCTGATACTTGAGGGTACAAGGTCGCTTGAGAGATCAGCTCATCGAGGATGGTTGAACTGGATCTTTCAAAGGGAAGTTTTGTCGACATAATACTTCCCATGAGTACCAGGACTAGACCTGGGCGACGAGTTTCTAAATACATCAGAACTGACCGTCGAATATCTGCGAAGGTTGGAATCACTATCAATGCATCAATTTTTCCGATAGAGTGGACGACCATCTGTAGTCACGTTTCCAAGACGGGACTAAAGTATGAATCAAGAGTTTTCTTACCCCTTGGAATTCACATTTCCAGGT
>PGTU02006138.1:0-11890 GCA_002896215.2 Cicer echinospermum
ACCACATTGTGAAGTAGAGTCTAAGCTCATGCATAGCATTGCATTTTCTTGTGATTTTTTGTTGCGATTACTATGTATTATGTGTAATAATAATTTATACGATGATTTGATGTTACAGTGAAGTGTATTGATTTTCTTTGATTTTGACTATATAATGTGATGTTTTTCCTTGAAGAATGTTTGTGTAATGATACGGTTTATTGATGATTAATTGCGTGTTCATCTTATTTATATTATACTATCAACATGATTTCAAAACTCACCCCCTTCGTTGTTTGTGTTTGACTGGCTTGGCCCTGTGTTTGGGAAATCGCAGTTATTACATGTTAATGAATCTCGAAGTTCAAGTTTGGGAGAAACCCTGCTCTGATAGATGATACCGGGAATTAAGAGTTGTAATGTGTAATTTACTTATGTTATTATGAATGACTTTTTATATGAAAACTTAGTACGAGTAAGTCTTGGGAATTAAATCAAGAAATTCTAGTTAAATCAAGTTTATTGATATTGTACTATTTTAATTGAGGAACAAAGTTGAATTGTTACATGTGTGTTTAGAGAAACGTGATATCCTAAATTAGATTTTAAAATTTTTATTCTCTTTAACAAATTTTCTTAATCCGCTGCAAATTTTCTTCCAATAATTTAGTATATATTATTATAAATGTTATTTTGGGGTTTAGGGTGTCACATGATTGATTTTGCTTGTTTGATCAATTCTATAGTCAAATAAAAATAGAATCACAAATTAGAAATTAAACTCATTGATAGATTCTTGATAGGTATGAAACTCGAATTAGTGGATTAATTGTTTTGGTCATCTGTTAAATCAAAAATCTAAAAAAAACCCTTCCTAATTTCAACTTTCAATTCGTGTATTATTATTATATCAGAAGTCCTTGTGAAACTACTCGAGTTATTACCTCTATTTACATTTTATCAATTGTATTTGCTGCCACACATACAAAAGTTCCTAATTACAAAAAGGACTTCTACAAACAGAATAAAAACTTGCTTAATTCTCCCATTTTGTCACACAAAAAGGAAGGAGCAAAAGATCATATTTAGCAAGCGATGGAGAAGACCCTTTAGAAGATGAAGATTTTGCAAGGTTAGGGATCGACTGAGGAGTGGGAGAAGGGGTAATACATAGGGATGCGGGGGGGTGGGAAGCGGGTTTATAAGTGTAGTTCTCGGGAAGCAATGTGTGCTCGTCATCCAATGCTTAATAAAGTGGAATTTCCTCATCCTACTGAATTTGGCGAGCCATAATGGTTTTAAGGGCAGCCATGATTTCAGTGTTTGATGGTTTAACCTTTGGAGGAGGAGTAGGGAGATGTGTGGATGTAAGAGGAGCGGTAGCAACAATTGTAGTCGATGGAATAGGGGAAGTGCAGACAGATGGAATAGTGGCAAAAGAGGTAGTCACTGGGGGTAAAGGATCATAAGATGATTGTTGGCTTTTGGATAGGGCAGGAGTGTTTGAAAGGGTTAAAACTGACTGATTCCAAAAATTGAGGAACTTGTTTTTGGTGGGGAAATGAACAGAGGAGACATGGTGCAGATATGATGGTTATGAAGTAATATACACAAGTCATGTGGTGGAGAGTGGAGTATTTGTGAGTAAGAGAGGAAGTCGTTGGAGGATAGAGTGGATGGTTGGGGGAAAACGGAGAAAGTAGGAGGATTGATAAGCTCTTCTGGAGAACATTCTCAGATTGGTGGAGAACGTTCTTGAGTAGGTTCAGCCACTGCTTATATTGATTGTTCAGGTGATTGGTATGGTGAGGTTGGGGTTGGTGCATCAATTATGGTGGCAACAATTATCATGTGGTGGATGATGATGTGTGGAAGGTTGAGACGTTTGCAGTTTTGAAGATGGTAGATGATCAAGACGTCGTTGTCAGATACATACTCATGACTTCCATAATGGGGAAGTATGGCATGTTGGCTAATGCTGTTGAAAACCTTTGGAAGGGATTTAAGATAGGTCGAGAGGTAGCGAGTGGGCCCTTCTTGGAACAAATCAGAGAGCACCTTTGTCTATTTTAAGTTTAGAGCATCATACAATTTGCTTCCAAAAATAACAGGCCCTTTTGTTGGGAGGTCAAGAGTGGAAGCCCGAATGTGAGGTGTTAACCTAGTTTCAATCCTTTGACTTTGGAAACAATGAGGGATTTCTCAAGAAATGTCTTGGCTTGACAATAAAAAGCCCAAACCACATCTGAATAAAAGCATTCAGATGTTTGCAAAAATGAAGTTCAACTCAAGGCATCGATGTTATGTTTGACTGCATTTCCATCCACAATCAGGTTTTCCAAGACAAAAATTCTTCCAACTCCGATAGGGCATTGAGCCCATTTCCCTTTGAAGAGCTTTGAGATTTTGGAAGGGATGAGAGGATGATTGTGAAGTTTGGATTTTTTGGATGAAGGAGAACATTGTGGGGAAGATTCTGAGGTTGGGACGGGGAACATTCTGGAGTGAGAGAACATTTTGTTTTTGGTGGGGAGAGGGTTTATGGACTGGAGAACATTCTGACATCGATGGAATGTTATGGTTTGGCAGAGGGTGAGGATTTCACGGACTAGAGAATGTCTCTTGAACTAGAGAAATGTTATGGGTTTTGGTGAAGGAAAGGGTTCACGGGTCAGGGAACGTTCTTGAAACTGAAGAACATTCTAGAGAAGGGTTCAGCATTTCTCAGTTTCGTGTTTAGGCAGTTGATTTCCTTCTCTATGATTGGTTTTCTAAGATTATTTTTTTTTACCTATGGAATTTGAGAGAGTGTGATGATGGTTTTATTTTCAAGGATCGCGGTGTTTAGTTTGGTGGTTTTAAGAGAAGGCTGATGAGATGCTTACTTTGTGAAAGAAGAAAAAATTTCATTGATCAATTCTCTGTTTTTAGTTTGTGGTGTTGATTGAGAAGGTTCAAATGAAATAGAATGATTGAAAAATTACGATCCGGGGTAAGGTGATAAGTCCTTATATTTTGAGGTGTTGTGTTGGAGTCGGTTCTCCTGTGTCGGTAGAAAGGCATTTCATAGCAATTTGTATTGGGAATTCACAGTTTATTTCAAGAAATACAGCAACAGACATAACAGAATGCTTATTTGGATGGTTGGTGGTGTTGGGGTGGGTTTGCTTTTGAGAACATTTTGAAGTATCTCCAATTCCAATGAACTGACTGAAAAGATACATTATAGCATCACGATGCCTTTTGGCTGCATGTATCAGATTGAGATGATCAAAGTGTTTTCGTAATGTGGAGGAACTGAACGAGGTTTGGAGGAGGACAATTTGTAGAGAGGTGGAAGGGCCGTGGACACAGGATTGGGTTAATGGGGTTAGGTTTTGATTATGGGGATGAATGAAAGGTAATCTGAGAGGTGTAATCAGAAGAGGTGAACGTTTCATGGAGAATTGATGATGGTGTGTTGGGACATGCGTTATTGTGTGCAGATGTCTTAGTCGTGCCATTGTTGTGTTTGAGAAAAGGATTTGGAGAAAACAGAGTTATGGGAAAATGAAGGGTTTTGGGTGTGGTTTAGTTTACAATAGAGCCTTTTTATTTGGAAAAGAAAATGCAATGATGATTTGAATCTAGGAAGGAAAAGAAATTTGGGGGCGGGAAGTCACTTTCAAGCGTGTCAGTGCACTTTTTGAAGACAAGAAGACACATGCATTAAATGCCAAGATTTGACTTTTTTGCGCAAGAGAGAAAGTGACGAACGCATAGGAGAATGTTGGTTGAAAAACGGAGAACGATGTCTGGAAAACGGAGATTTGATGAACGTTCTCCATTTTCTATAGAAACATAATTTTATCTCGAATTTTCTGGATTTTTCACAATTTTCAGTTTTTCTTTGATCAATTGAAACTATCCTCAACTAGAGGCTTTGTAAAAACGTTAGCAAGCTGATTTTGAGTATCAACAAAGATTAATTCAATATCTTTCTTGTTAATATGATCACAAATTAAACGATGCTTTATTTCAATATGTTTTAATCTAGAGTGCTGAATTGATTTTTACGATAAATTGATTGCACTAGTATTATCAACAGTAAATTGAAATGCTTGAGTACTTACAAAGAAGTCTTCAAGTTGATTTTTAATCTAAAGAACTTGTGAGCAACAATTTGCTATTGAGAGACATATTCAAACTTCGGTGGTTGATAAAGCTATTGTATTTTGTTTCCTGCTAGACCAACTTATCAATGCTTCACCTAAGAACTGACATGCTCCACTAGTGATCTTTTCTTTCAATTTTATCTCCAGCATAATCAGCGTCGCAGTATGCTATAAGATCAAAATGAGAACCTTTTCTATACAAAAGTCTAGATTACGAAATATGTATTTAGGTCAAGTAAAGTTCGGAATTGGTCTTCTAAAACTAAAGTTGTAGCTCAAATTTTTTAGCTTATTCAACGTCTGCTCATATGCGCCAATCCGATATCTAGAGCTCAAGTTATGACTTACAAAGCGAGAAAGAGTCAAAATACAAACAATAAAATTAAAATGCAAATAGTAAATTATAATTCAAATTCGACCCAAATTTTAGAGAAACAAGCTAAACATATTAATCTAAGCTATCAAGAGCTTTTAAAAATACTAACTAAAAATCTAGAAACATGTGCCCAAATGCTATGATCAAATTCTCCCAAACTTAAACATTTGCACTCCGAGCAAAACAATGCATGCGGATTCCAAATATTCTTATGAATGCATAAAGGTGAGAGAAAAAAATATTTCTAGCTTAAGGCAATCACAAATAGTTTTTTTATAACAACCAAGGCAAACAAGAGGACAAATTAACTAAAAATGCATCATAAGTGATAGAGTCCTCCAAGGATATAAAATTCTCTCAAAGTGTTTATACTTAAAGTGTTTGGGCTATTGTTTACACTCAAAGCACATCATGGAAGCTAACACTACCATAGGCTTGACAAGCCTCTATAATCTATATTTGAAACACATGCAAATAATGATCAAAAGGTATTTATTTAGGTTGTAAGTGTCCAAGGTAAGGGTGAGATAATCCTAAGGAGACTAGGGCTGAAAATCAAGAGGATAAATGAGTAGTGATTAATAGAGAAAAACACATTTAGAAGTAACTCAACAAAACATCATTGACTTTTATTTTCACACTCTTCTTTGCTCACAACACAACCATTTTTCCTCATATATTTTTTTCATAACCCTCAAATTTAAACAAAACAAGTTGATCAATCCATTGTTTTTCACTTTTAGACTTGTAATGAGCTATATAACAAAGAATGGGGTAATTACGCTCAAAGGGGCTTAAACAAATGGATAATTGTAGGGTATACTTATTTGGCTAGTAGCTTAATAAAAAACAAATGCCTAGATCATTTCAATATATGATGCGGACAAGAGTCAAGTCAAGTTCTGACGTAACCTAACAATCATGAGTGAGATAACACATAAGAAAAAAAAAGATGGAAAAATCTATTCCATTCATAATAAGGCTAAAAATCTCACAAAGATTAATGACTTATCACAAATGATACACATTTAGCATTTTAATCCTATTTATTTTACCAAGAATGAAAAAATACTATCCTCATGCTAGTCCAAACAAACTCTCAACATTTCCAACCATAAAAATTGATGAAAAAGCATGCAGTGCAAAGTCCATTTTTATTTATTTATTTATTTTTTTTAATTTTTTTTTTGAAATATATAAACAAAATTCCTAAATAATACCCCCACATTAAATTACACGTTGTCCTCAATGAAAAGTAACAAGTATAAAACAAGAGTAAGGAAAGGGAGCTCCCTGTTTAAATTTCAATGTAGGTGGGCTTTTCAATGAGAGTTCTTCTACAGTAGCATCTTCAAGCACAAAGTTGTCCATGGAGTAGCTTCAGGCGTTGACCATTTACTTTGAACATTTTCTCGGTGTTTTCCACTTTTATGTCCACTGCACCATGAGGAAAAATGTTACTAACAACAAAAGGGCCAATCCACTTTCAATCAAGTTTCCCCAGCCATAATTTCCAAATGAGAGTTGAACAATAAAACTTTTTGGCTATGGAAAATTTCTTCCTAGAAATCATCTTATCATGAAAGTACTTAGTTTTGTCCTTATAGATGCGAGAGTTCTCGTAAGCTTCAAGTCTAAGCTCTTCAAGTTGTTGCAATTGAAGTTTTCTCTTCAAAACCTGCTTTCTTCCAACTCAAAGTTACAAACTCTTGACCGCCCAATAAGCACAATGCTCTATTTCAACTGGAGGTGGCACCTTACCAAACACAAGTCGATAAGGGGACATGCTATTGGTGTTTTGTAGGCTGTTCTATGAGCCCAAAGAGCTTCTTCAAGTGGTGGCTCTAGTCTTTCTTGTTTGGCTGCACCATCTTTTCTAAGATCTGTTTGACTTTCCCTTATTTGAGATTTCAGCTTGCCCATTGTCTAGGGATGATAAGGTGTAGAAATTCTATGCACAAACCTCATACTTCTGAAGTAAGCGTCTATGGTGCGGTAGCAAAAATGAGTGCCTTGATCACTTATGATGGCTTGGGGTTATTCCAAACTTTGCAAAAATATTTGATCTGATAAAACCTGCACAACTTTAGAATCATTAGTCCTAGTGGGTATTGCTTCACCCCACTTCAAAACATAATCAATAGCTAGTAAAATATAGACATAACCAAAAAGCAAATAAGAATATCAATATAATCAAATAAACGGAGATAGAATTATTAAAGCAAAATTGATTAGTGTAACGTGAATCTCAAGGTGTTGATGAAACTCTGAACTCGTGGATTAATCTTATAAAATTAGCCTTCCATGAAATTAAATAAAAAGTGTTTATTTTTCTATCAAAATATATCCTAAAATTTTCATCCCATAGAAAAAGAAAGAAAACTCCCAATATATAGTACTCCATTTTGGGCTTGTAGGGTTTAAAAACAAGTGACCCGCTATGTAAATTATTACAAAAAGTCCAGATTTCGGAAATCTGCAATTTAGGCCCAATAAAGTTCAACATTGGGTTTTATTCCAACACAAAAGATGTAGCTCTGATTTTTAGCTTTCCAATCACTGCTCGTATGCGCCAATCTGATATCCAGAGCTCAAGTTATGGACCTACAGAGTGAGCAAAGGGTCAAAAATGCAAATAATAAAATTAAATTCAATTTCGACCCAAGTTTTGGAAACAAGCAAAAAATTATTCTAACATATAAAGAGCTTTTAAAATACTAAACTAAAACTAGAAACATGTGCCCAAATGCTATGATACTCTCTGATATAAATATAACCAATTTTAGAGTATTACTAACCATCCTAACAATTGTCTTCTTCGTGTATTGTTACTCTACAAGTCAGATAGGCTTGTGCTAGCTCTTAGGCACGTTGCTTAGTAAAAAAAACCCGATTTTCAAACGACTCTCTCGGATTTAAGAAATAGGACTCTGTATATAAAGGGACTTATTACGGAACACGCACTCAAAATCCCAAATTCCTTCGTTTAGACCATTTTTTCAATTGTTTGAATTTTTTATATTCTCAAAAATTCCAAAAAAAAAATTGTGTTGCCTTTATTTGATTTTTAGAAATTTTTTGTGGTATTTTTTATATTTTTGGATTTTTATTTGATAGGGTTTTCGTATTTTTCACTTCAATTTAGCGATAGAGACATTGTTGGAATTTTCAGAATTGTGATTTTGCATTGCATTGTTATGATGATGCATGATTAGGGCTAGTTCTGTAAATTTGCATTCCCGTGAACCTGAAAATAGATTAGGACATTTCATTTACGTCGTATAGACTTAATAGAGCTGCTAGTGCTAACGAGTCAAGATAGCTGAAAGTGACAACTTGCTGCAAAAATATGGCTGATGCGAATAATAGAACCTTAAGACAACTTGTTGCACCTAATGTCAATCTATAATGCATTATGTATCACATATCCTGAAAATTACTATACCATTTGAAGTTTAAATCTGGTTTAACACACTTGCTTCCAAAGTTAATGGTCTTGCAGGTGAGAATCCCCACAAACACATGAAGAATTCCATGTTATGTGTTATACCATGAAGCCTCAAGGAGTCACATAAGACCACATTTAAGCTGAGAGCCTTTCCATTTTCACTCCAAGATGCTACAAGGATTGGTTATACTACTTCAACCAGGTTCTGTTACAAGTTGGAATGATCTCAAGAAATTGATCCTAGAAGAATTCTTCCTGCCTCAAGAGCTACTTCAATTAGAAAAGAAATATATGGCATTAGGCATATTGACAGGGAATCATTGCATGTGGTATTGGGAGAGATTCAAGAAATTAGTGTCTAGCTTTCTCATCACCAGATCTCTGAACAATTGCTCATAATATTTTTATGAAGGCTTGCTACTATGGATAAAAACATTTTGGATGCGGCTAGTGGGGGAGCACTTGTCGATACGACCCCAGAAGCGGCAAAGGCTTTGATTGAGAAACATGTCCATTATTCTTAGAAGTTTACAACTAGAAGCAATTCAGCAGTATTGCCAAGGGGTTCGAATGGAATTTAAGCTTTGAGTGATTTAAAGAAAGGGGTACTTTGAGTGTAACAATAGCCCAAACACTTTGAGTGGTTGAGATAATTTTATATCTTGGGAGGATTCTATCACTTATGATGCATTCTTTAGTTAACTTGTCCTCTTCGTTGCCTGATTGTGATAAAAAAATATAAAAAAAAAAAAACTATTATGATGCCTTAAGCTATAAATACTATTTTTCTCTCACCACTTTGCATTCATGAGAATATTTGAAATTGCATGCATTGCTTTGCTCGGAGTGCAAAGCTTAAGTGTGGCAGAATTTGATCATAGCATTTGAGCACATGTTTGTAATTTTTAGTTTAGTATTTTAAAAGCTCTTTATAGCTTAGAATAATTTTTTAGTTTATTCTAAACTTTGGGTTGAAATTGAATTATAATTTTATTTTTTGCATTTTTGACCCTTGCTCGCTCTGTAAGCCATAACTTGAGCTCTGGAAATCGGATTGACGGATACGAGCCGGCGTTGGAAAGCTAAAAATCAGAGCTATAACTCTTGTGTTGGAATAAAAGTCCAATGTCGAACTATTGTTCTAAATTGCAGACTTCGTTAATATGGACTTTTGTAATAATTTTAAATAGGCCGGTTCACTTGTTTTAAACCTAAAATCCAAAATCGAGTGCTATATATTGGGATTTCTTTCTTTTCTATAGGATGAAAATTTTAGGATTAATCCATGAGTTTAGAGTTTCATCAACACATTGAGATAAAGGTTTACACTGTCCATTTCGCTTCATGATTATATCTCTGTTTATTTGATTATATTGATATTCTGATTGCTTAAATTGAATTTCAGTAAGATCGATAAAATTCATTTGACATATTTTGGTTTCGGTTTCTAATTTAATTGAATTATAATTTTGTCACACTTGATCGTCAATTGTAATATTTTTGATGATTGTTGATGCTTAACCCAGTAAGAACCGAATTCACATATATTTGTAATACCCTAAATTTTATGATAAACTATTTTATTATAAAATAGGATTTTAAATAATAATTGATGTTAAATTATGATAAAATATATGTTAATAACTTTGTGATTAATTCCGTTATATAAGTGATTATTATGAAGTGCTAGTTATATATAACTAAATAATATAATCATTATATTTTATATTTGATATATTTTTTTAAAATATAGTATTTAGTGTAATATATATTTTAAAGAAAATATTTTAAGATTTACGTGTATATACGCACACCTAATTAATATATCATTCTTCTTTATGCGTTTAGTATTATTAAATGTGATACTTAATTATATTTATTTAATTCTAATATATTTTATTTTAATTAATTTACTTTATAAATAATTATCTTGAGATATTGGTAATATTGTGTTGATTTTATTTTTTTTATATACTTATTATGATATTGTGAATTATAAAATATATTTAGTATATTTAGTATTTAATATAAAGTGTTATTTTATAGCTTATTTATTTTATAATATGAATATTCTCTAATTATGATAGTATTTTAATGTGAGTATTAGAAAAAAAAAGTATCATTAGGTGATTATTTTGATATGAATGTTTTGATTATAATATATTTTAAACGATTTATTACTTTATTTTATAAATTTTTAGTTTGGAAATATAGCAATATTTAGTAATTAAATTATGTTAAAAAAATGTTAAAACATTAGTTTATATTAATTATTGGTTTTATTTAAAAATAAATAAGGGACCAATGATTTTAACCATGTGTGAAACCCTAATTGTTAATAAAATAAAACAACAACACAAAAAGGGAATTGGACGGTAGCTTTGAAACAAAGTGGAAACACAAGAACAACCTATCGTTTGGCACGGTGATCGATAACTGTCTACAAAACTTCTCCATTTTCGTCCAAATCTGAGTATGTTATTTCATTCATTTAACTAGTTCATTAAACATAATTTTCCAGAATTTTAACAACCCGATTTCTCTCTAAAATACTCGAATTCTCTGTTTGTAGAATTCGTTATTTTGTACGGTTCTCCTTCACCGTAAGTCCGGTTTGAGGTGAAACTAACGCCAAACGAATGTGTGAAAAGTGGCTATATTTCCACTAATTGGTTTTCTGATTTATGGAAATTTTCCTTGACCGAATTCGAATTTAGTTTTTAGAGTATCTTTTCATATTTTATTTTTAACGTTTACCCATAAACTGTCAGTTAGATCAATTGATGGACAAAGAGTCAATGAATAAAGGCTGTTTTCTCTGTGGAATCCTATTCGTGTGTGAAAGCGTCGAAATAAAGGTAAGGGGTGAGAGAAGCGTATTGAATTCATATGAGTGTAATATATTGTGGAGATGAACGGGAAAACTGTATTTACCAACGATTCCCGGGGCTCGCTACGTATGGCAGTAGCCCTTTGAGGGATAAATTAATTAATGTGCAAATATGAAATTGTGGAGATTAAAATATAGAATAGAAATATTGTAAGGTGTTGATTATTTAATTTATTTATGTGTGATATGATATTATTGTATATTGGTGTCGAATTAAATTTATATATGTGTGATAGATGAGTTTATGTGAATGTGATAACAAAAGATGATGTGTTGTGATAATTTAATGTAAGATGATGATGTACGTAATAATTGTGACGTTATAAATTTGTGATTAATGTTTACTTGATGATAGTGGATTATAAATTTTTGATGAGTTTATGTGATGATGATGATGATATTGATGTTCTAAACTGTGAGAGATAATGGTGATTTCAATTTGTGTATGAGATGAACGGTATTAATGAGTATCGATATACCAACGAGGGAGAAAACAATATTGTGAATTTGTGAAATGGAGATTATTTGTCATCATATAGGTAGGGTCTGAAAAGCTAGTGATTCAGGGCTACAAGGACAACTGAATGAGCTGATGTGGCGGTCTACGTCAGCCTTAAGGCAAGATTGTTAGACCTTGGAGGTACTTCGGGTGGGAATTCCTAGGTGACTGGAAGGTAGCACTCCAAATGTCGAGCTACCATGCAACACACATTTTACCTCGATTGTCCACGTAATATGTGTCTCGGTGAGTTGAGAGGATCTATGAGGACAGGGCAAATGAATTGTTTCGTCACCGAGATGGTGGCATAGTATCAAGCTCATAACCAAGTACTTTAGAGTTAGAAGGTACCACATTGTGAAGTAGAGTCTAAGCTCATGCGTAGCATGCATTTTCTTGTGATTGTTTGTTGTGATACATATGTATTATGTGTGATAATAATTATGTGATATTTGATGTTACAATGAAGTTCTGTATGATTTTCTTTGATTTTGACTATATAATGTGATGTTTTTCCTTGAAGAATGTTTGTGTAATGATACGG
>PGTU02006141.1:0-19967 GCA_002896215.2 Cicer echinospermum
AAAAGGCAAAAACAAGAAGCAAAAGAAACCACAAGGAGTAAGGAATCGTTACAGTTCACAAAATTTGAAATATATAAAGTAAAAGAACACAATCTTTAAACTCAAACATAAAACTTCCATATAATATTACATAAACATACTCATCTTTATCTCAATCTACTATAGACAAGTCATTCAATTTTCTCTTTGATATATGCACGTTACGACATCGTTTCAAGTCAAAAAATTCTTAGAAATTTCAAATTTTTTGTGTCCAAATACTTCACATGGCGAATGCTATGGTGGACCACTTTTGTGGACAAGTGTTTAAAATTCACTTGAACCACTAATGATGATGGCAAGTATAATTTAAATTTTTTTCCCGAATTTTACGGCCTAGTTAATTATTAGATCAATGTCAATTCAAATAAACAAGGAAAAATGAGTATGTCCTTCAAAACTTAACAAACATCAATCAAGTTAACATCTTAGTCGTTAAATCATACTCCCACAGAGCGTAATTCACCATCATTAGAGTTTCAAATGACTTTTAAGCAGTGGTTCACGGTAGTAGAATTGCCCTACTTGACCTATATATCTAACAAACTTTACAAAACAAAATAATAATAACAAAAGAAAATCTCAAATTATCACAAGCATAAATAAACATAACTAAGAACAAGAATCAATAGTGAATTATCAAAATATTATAGTGATAATAATAGTACAAAAGAATGACAAGAATCATCCAAGTAACACAACAAAAATGTAAATAACGAGTAACTATCCACAAATAATCAAATAACAGAGTTACCAGAAACAAATTTAAACATGTATGAACACGCCAAAAATAAACTCTTTTATAAATCAGCATGTCTTTAAACTACATTGCAATATTTAAACTAACTACTTTTATGCTTGCAATCTTTAAACTAACTATTTTTAGCTACAAATGCACATACATAACCATTTTTATACAAATGCAAAACAAGTTAGAATTTTGTGTCAATGGTTTGCACAGTTATCTTAACCCTTTTAAGTCTGATTAAATTTCACTAATGCAATTTGGAAACATGTCAAGGTGATATAATGTACAATGCAATGAAAGTCACACCACTTAGCGCGTATTCAAGTTAATTTCACAAAATTATCACATAACACATAATACAAGCTCAATAAACACCTAATGAACAACAGTAAAAAATAAAATAAAACAATTGACAAGGATACAAAAAACTCAATAGACACATCACCCACACGGTCTGATTGGACAGACCTGCTCTGATACCACTAATGTGACACCCTGAACCCAAATTGAAATAAAAAATAAAATGCACTAGTTTTAAAGAGATTCGCAGCGGTTCCAAAATAGAGTGTATATATATATATATACACATTTTTAAATACTTTAAGGTTCAAGACGTCACATTCGCACTCACACAAAATGCTTGCATAAAAATTTTCAATAAAAAAAAAATTCTTAATATCGAATATAGTTGATGTTCATTAAATAAATACTTTTGATATAAAAGCAAGTTCTAAACTTAGAGACAATTAATTTCTACCTCTGAATAACCGATAAAAATAACACAATTGATCAATCAAATTTACAAAAATCTAAATTGTTCATAACTCAACAAAATACGAAAAATTACTCCCACCCAATATCACCTATTCAGAGCGTGGATCCCCAATCGATAACCTGAAATAACTGCGCTCTCGCAAGCGCCAAACACAAGCAACGAGGGGTGAGCTTCGAAAACATGTAATAGTATAAAATAATTGAGAAGAACACGTAAAAGAATATTAAACACCGTATCATATCAAATCACAACCAACAAGAATAATCAAGGTAAAACATTGATACAATCCACAACATCAAGTAAGTAAATACACAAATCAAGTAATGTTATGCATGCTCTTATACTCTAGACTCCTCCTCTTTCATTGGTACCATTCTAACTCTGAAGTACTTGGTTAGGAGGCTTGATACTTGATTACTCTTCATCATATGCATATTTTCCCACTATTTTAGTCTTATTTATCCTCAATCATTAGTTAAATTTAGGATTCATTTGATATATTTTGTTGATTCTTGTTCTTTGAGTTAATAAAATGTTTTGTGTTTTATTTTAATGATTAAGTAGGAATTTTTCGTAACTGTACATTGCGTTGTGTTTTGGTGCAGTGCTGAATTTTTGTGAGAAATCAACATGACATATTTAGAGTATTTCAGCCATATCTGGGGTTGTAGATGTCCAATTGGAGTCACACCAAATGCATATGAAAGATAAGCTCCATAGCTACAGCTTTTATGAAGACACCAAAACCAAATTCAGACTCGAAAGAGGAGCAAAATGCAATATACGCCGGACAACAGATGCTGAGCGCTTGGAGCGCGCCTGAAGCGCTTTTTCCAGCATCTGCTACTGCCCAAACGCGCCTGGGGCGCGCGACACGCACCAACAACCATAAAAATGCAGATTTTTACTGTTTTAGGGATCTTTTTCACTATTGGGAAGTTGGGAGACTTGTGCCCTAGCATAGAAACTCAAAGACGGCCGTTTCTAACATCATTGGAGCAGTTTTATCAAGAATGATTCATGAATCCTTCTTGTAATTCTTCTCTAATCTTTATCTCTTTTATTTCTGTCATGAGTAACTAAACCCTATTTGTTAGGGATGAGTGTAACAAGATGAAACCCTTATTTTTATGATTTGATTTCTAGTTATATGAATGAGTTTATTGAATTATTTTTCTCATCTCTGTGCTTAATGTTTTTTATTGTTTGATCAACATTAAAATGTTCTACAATTTGTATTTTGAAACGGAAGTGGACATTACTAATGCTTGAGATGAGAAATTCATGAATTTGTAGTCTAGACATAGGTGCAGGTCATGAAACCAATTAAATTAGTTGCAAAGCAATAATTTACAAGAGAATTTCTATACGGTAATGCTTAATTCTAATCTTAAATCTACTAACGAATTCGGGGTTAATTTGGAATTAAAGGTTTTGTCACTAAGACATTAGGGCAAGAATAATAAAGAGAATTCGGTAATAATTCAATAAAGGAATTCAATAACTAGGATCAAATTAGACACCAAGGTTGGATTCAAAGTGAAACTCATCCCTGACATTTTTCTCAATTTATAAAAGATCAATTTTACTACTGTTATCAATTTTAAATATTATTACAATCAACTTGAGAACTTTTTGTTCAATTTTAGTAACTAAATATAATTCAATTGTAAAATGCAATCCTTGAGTTCGACACTCGGTATTACCGTTTTATTATTACTTGCAATGATTCAATACACTTGCTGAAATGCTATCAAGTTTTTGGCGTCGTTGTCGTGGATTGCCATATCACTATTAAATTTAATTTATTTACTGAATTGAAACTTTTTGCACTGCAATAAAATTTCTTGTTTTATTTTATTTCTAGTTAAAAAAAAAATATTCTAGTTTAAAACTCCTTAAATTTTACTTAGTTGTTTATCTTTCTTTAACTGTTCATTACTCATAAATTGTCTAACCTTGTATGCAAGGCCAGTCCTCAACTGAACTTATCTTTGATCCCGAAATTGAAAAAACAGCGAAAGCACATCGAAAGGCGGCTCGAGAAAGGAGACAAAGGGAAAGACACTTAGTAGTGGAAGAAGAGGTTTTGGGTGATTTCGTCATAATTACTGAGATGGTCGATCCACCACTACCAGAACGTACTCTCGACGAATATGGGAATCGAAATAGAAATCGTGCTCGATTGCCCATCCATAACCAACCGGTTAAAGTCAACAAGTTTGAAATAAGTCCTGCTCTATATCGAGAGTTGAAGGAGATTCATTTTGCCGGTAGACATAAAGAAGATGCCAATAGACATCTCACAAATTTCTTTGAATTATGTGAAACAGTGAAGGTGGATGGTTTGTCCGAGGAAGGCCAGAGAATGAAACTGTTTCCATTTTCATTGACAGAAGATGCTAAGGAGTGGCTTAATTCCTTTCATGCCGACATCACCACCACATGGGATGATCTTGAAGATAAGTTCTTGGAACAATACTTTTCCCCAGCTATGTTTGTTAGAAAAAGGCAAGAGATTTCCAGTTACAAACAGAAAGAGGGAGAATCTTCCGTGACACTTACAGGAGATTTAGAAACTTACTAGCAGGATGTCCTAATCATGCTTATGACGACACTGCCCAAATGCAAATATTCTGCAATGGTTTGAGGCCAAGCACTAGAATTATGTTGGATGCCACAACAGGTGGTTCTTTGAATTACAAGACCGCAACAGAAGTACAGAAGATTATTGAGATCATGGCATCAAATGAACAAATGATGTTGTATGACAGAGGTGGTGGATCAACAAGTGGTGTATTGGAGTTGAATGTTATGGATGGATTGGTCCCAAGCAAGTCATTCTCAAAACAGATAGAAGATGTTATTGCCACTGAGATTAAGAAAGGAATAGCAGCTCTAAATATACAACCCTCGGTAGCCCCTGTCAAATTACTAAGGCATACTAGCTGGAATCTTTGTGGAGGAGCACATAAAATTGGAGCCTGCGAAACACGGGATGACAATGAGTTAGAAGAACTAGAACAGGTGAATCTTGTTGGTAATAATGGGAAGCAGAATAACCCTTACTCTAATACGTACAATCCTGGTTGGAGAAATCATCCAAATTTTTCCTGGAGAGATCAGCAAGGTGGTTCTCAGGGTCAACAAGAAGCTCAAACGAACCAATTTCCACCTAGAAAGGCTGCTTGGGAGAGTGCCATGGAGAAATTAGTGACAACCACAAATTCTTTCATTGAAGAGTCAAGAGCCATCCAGAAAAATCACTCTGCATCCATAAAGAATCTGGAAACTCAAGTGGGTCAACTTGCTCAACAAATGGCACAAAGAACGACTGGAAATTTGCCTAGTGACACAGTTACGAATCCACGAAATTATGTCAATGCCGTGACAACAAGGAGTGGCAAGGTAAGTGAACAAGTACCACTTAAAGTCAAACAAAGTGTAAGCACTTCAAGCTCGACCCACTCAGAAGAAACAGTCACACCGACCTTAGTGGAGGAGCACACCACTCTTGAAAAGGAGGAAGAACCTGTGGTACAAAAAAGGGAACCACTGCCAAAACCAGAAATTCGACTTCCGTTTCCTCAAAGGTTAAAAAAGGAAGAAACAGAAAAACAATTCGGTAAGTTCCTTGATGTTTTTAAAAAATTACAAATTAACATTCCTTTTGCAGAGGCACTAGAACAGATGCCAACATACGCCAAGTTCATGAAGGAGATTCTATCGAAGAAAAGAAAAATCGGCGGTGAAACAGTGATGCTAACCGAAGCATGTAGTGCTATACTACAAAGAAAACTGCCGCCGAAGCTCAAGGATCCTGGAAGCTTCTCAATCCCGTGTGCCATTGGAAATAGAACTTTTGAGAAGGCTCTGTGTGATCTTGGGGCTAGTGTAAGTCTTATGCCCCTTTCCACATACAAAAAACTGGGCATTGGAAAAGTCAAAGACACACAGCTGATGCTACAATTTGCGGATCGCTCAATGAAACACCCATATGGAGTGGTGGAAGATGTGTTGGTTAAAGTGGATAAGTTCATTTTTCCAGTGGATTTCGTGGTACTAGACATGGAGGAAGACAATGACATTCCTTTGATTTTGGGGAGACCGTTCTTAGCAACAGGGCGAGCTATGATTGATGTAGCAGATGGCACCTTAACCTTTAAGGTAAATGAGGAAACAGTTACATTCAATATTTTAAAAGCCATGGAGCATTCAAACGAAAGAGAAGGGTGCAACCGAATTGAGATTTTTAATTCGATAGTCGATGAAGAAGGTGAACATCAAGGACACATTATGCCATTAGAAAGAGTGTTATGCCTACCCCAAGATGTTGTTAAAGAAAGTAAAGATCCGAAGGTGAAAGAAGTTTTAGCCATGCCAGAAGCATCACCATCGTACTCCCCCCGTTTCCCCACTACATGGGAGGGGTTGAAAAGGAATGAAGATGAATATGTAGAGAAAAAGAAAGATACGCCATCGGCTGCACTCAAGCAATTGCCACCTCACTTGAAATATGTATCTCTTGGTGAGAAGGATGATGTGTTCTTCCTGTCATATATACCACCTTGACAATAGTTGAGACGTCAAGCTAATGACTTTAAAGAAGCGCTTATTGGGAGGAAACCCAATTTTATATCCTTTGCATCGTATTTATTTATTGCATTTCAGATTTATTTTACTTCATTTAGTTCCAATTTTAATCTCTAATTGCTAGTTCTCTTAGTTTTGATGTTTAGTATGAGCAAAGAATCAAAAAGACGTGTTGAGAAGCGATTGTACAGCTCCAAATGACAGAACGCGCGCCCAAGCGCGCCTGAAGCGCTTTTTCTAGGTTTTGTCACTGTCGATGCGCGCCTGAAGCGCTTTTTCCAGCATTTGTCAATGTCAACACGCGCCTGAAGCGCGCTTGAAGCGCTTTTTCTAGGTATTGTCACTGTCGATGCGCGCCTGGCGCTTTTCATGGCCAGTTTTTAAAAACCCCATCTTCTCACTTTCCAACCTCCTCCATTAATCATCAAAGGTTAGTCCCTCATTTTGTTCATTAATCAGCTCTCCAAACCATCCTCCAATATCTGCAAGTAAGTTTTTCCTCTCCTATCCAACATTCTTTCATCCTCAAGTAAGTTTCCCCCATTCTAATATCAACTCTTTCTTGTTCCATCCGACTGCATCTGGGTTCTTTAAGTGTTCAATACATGCATGTCGAATTTATGCTAGTATTAGGAATGTTCCATACATGCATGTTGATTTTCTTCTGAGAATTGAATGGGTGTTTAATGTGCATATATTTGAGTTGTTCATGTGTTTTATGACTGCACTCGCAACTGTTTGTTAAAAGAATGACACAACCACGTTTACAACCATTAATTTCCCACAAAACATGACTGCACTCCAACTGTTTGTTGTAAATGAACAACCACTTTCTGCACCTTAGGACATCGAATTTGTAACTGCACTCCCAATTGTTTCGTTAAAAATTCCATTCAATCGGCATACGCACTATTATCATGTACAATTTTGTTGGACTAACCCAGTGCCACTTAAGTTGTTATTTTTCTAAAGGGGACCATGCTTAAATTAATTATCTCTAACTTGAAATATATTGAACCATGGGTGTGAATACTTGTTGGAGGACCTAATGGCAACCCAAAAAAAAAAAAAAGCAAACACAACTAAGGTCGCAAGTACATCCTTCGCTCACAGACACCAAGAGCTGATCTATTTTGCACCTCACCAGTATACTGGCGACGCATAGAGGAGCACACGGATGATCTAACGAGAATCCTTGAACTACTTAAACTGAGAGAAGTTTTTCTTTCCTTATTTTTTCTTTCTGTTGTTTGTCATGTTTCTTTCTATTTCTCGTTTTCTTTATTTAAATGTCCATTGTAATTGTGACTTTCTTATCTTATTTTTTTTTTCCTTCACTAATGTGTACTATGATGAAACGGTTGTACTGACTTGCACTTAATCTTAAAATTCTCTGTTGTGATTTCGCAAGTTAAATTTCATTTCTTAGATTATGATATTGCTCAAAGTTGACAAGCCTTCCTAATGCATGCATTCTTTGATCACTAAAATGGTTGTAGAAGGCTAATATGCACTCAAATTTTTTCAAGAAAATACAATTTTAAACTTTTCAGAAGCATGTGGCTTCATTTTGAATTGTTCAATATCTCTGTTATTATCCTAGTTGTGAGCTTTTGAGCCTAAACCTTAAATTCTTTGTTGTGTGATTATCCAGACATGTGTTATCCTCTAGAACTTGCACTAATTCTGACTTGAATCACTTGTAATTATGCAAACATTGAGACAACTTTATTGGTCGTTTGAGCCTTTCTAACTACTCGAGGAAAATTGTTACCCTTTGCTAGCCCCTTTGAGTTTTGCCCTTTTATTTTCGGTTACTAGCCACATTACAAGCCAAACACCTGAACTTAATTAAATCAACCTACTTGGAGTTAGGTAGAAAAAAATTTATGTCTTGATAAAATTCTAAGTTTGGAGTTGCTCATGGGATAATCAACTTTTTAAGTTTGGGGTGGTGATTCTCACAAAAAGAAATAAAAAGAAAAAAAAGAGAAGAAAAAGAAAAAACAATTCAGTTGTGTACTTTGGTAAATAATATCTTCTTTGTTTTTTTTGTCATTGTTTGAGATCTCACAAAAAAGTGAAGAAAAAAAATGGTAGAATAATATGGAAATGTATGCTAACTTCAAGTGGTAAAGCCTACTATCCTAAAAGTCTACCTTACCTAGCCGCCATTACAACCCGAAAGTCTCAAAAAATGTATGTGTTTACTGTTTGTGATGCTAACTAGAATTTTTTCAAGCCTATGGTAGCGTGATGCATGTTTTGGTGAGATTGTGTGAAAAGAGAGTTGAATTTGATGAATGAATGCCAATGTGTAAGAATCTTTGTTGTCTTTTTTTTTTTTTTTTTTTTTGAAAACAACCATAGAGCATGATGAATATATTTGCAGTAGAAAGAACTTTGAAAATTGAGTTTGATTTTATTTGAGAATTGAATTTATAAGTGTGCATTTATTGGACCAAATCTTGAAAATTATTGTTGCTCGGGACAAGCAATAGATTAAGTTTGGGGTTGTGATGACTCTTCATCAATATGCATATTTTCCCACTGTTTTTAGTCTTATTTATACTCAATCATCAGTTAAATTAAGGATTTATTTGATATATTTGTTGATTTTTGTTCTTTGAGTTAATAAAATGTTTTTTGTTTTATTTCGTTGATTAAGTTGAAATTTTCGTAATTTTACATTGCGTTTTATTTAGTGCAGTGCTGATTTTGGTGAGAATCACATGGACTATGTAGAGTATTTCAGCCATATCTGGATTGCAGATGTCCAATTGGAGTCAACCAAGTGCACGTGAAGCTAAGATCCATAGCTACACCGCTCATGAGACATCATAAATAACTTCAGATTCGAAAGAGGAGCAAATGTATATAATGTCGGACAACAGATGTTGAGCGCTTGGAGCGCGCCCAAGCGCACTTGAAGCGCTTTTTCCAGGGCATTTGCTACTGCCCAAATGAGCCTGGAGCGCGTTTTCCGCGCCTGGGCGCGCGACGCGCACCGCAACATAACACACAGATTTTTACTGTTAGGGGACTTTTTCACTATTGGGAAGTTGAAAGGCTTGTGCCCTAGCATAGAAACTCAAGCGGTCGTTTCTAACATCATTAATAGCAGTTTTATCAAGAATCATTCATGATTCCTTCTTGTAAATTCTTCTATAAATCTTTATCTCTTTAATTTCTGTCACGATAACTAAACTCTATTTGTTAGGGTATGAGTGTAACAAGATGAAACCCTTATTTTTATGATTTGATTTTTAGTTATAATGAATGATTTTATTGAATTATTTTTCTCATCTATGTGCTTAATGTTTTTTTATTGTTTGATCAACATTAAAAATTTCCTAATACGATTTGTATTTTGAAATGGAAAGTGGACTTTACGAATGCTTGAGATGAGAAATTCATTAATTTGTAGTCTAGACATAGGTGCAGTCATGAAACCAATTAAATTAGTTGCAAAGCATAATTTACAGAGAATTTAATTATGATATGCTTATTTTAATCTTAAATCTACTAAGGAATTAAGGGGTTACTTTGAATTAAAGGTTCTGTCACTAAGACATTAGGGGCAAGAATAACTAAGAGAATTCGGTAATAATTCAATAAAGGAATTCAATAACTAGGATCAAATTAGACACTAAGGTTGGATTCGAAGTGAACTCATCCTTACATTTTTCTAAATTATATAAGGATCAATTTTAATTATTATTCAATCAACTTGGGAACTTTTGTTCAATTTTAGTAAACTAAATTATAATTCAATAGTAAACGCAACTCTTGAGTTCGACACTCGGTACTACCGTTTTATATTACTTGCAACAGATCAGTACACTTGCTGCAAATTGTATCAAGTTTTTGGTGCGTCGTTGCCGTGGACTGCCATATCACTATTGAATTTAAATTATTACTGAATTGAAATTTTTTTGCTCTGCAATAAATTTCTTCTTTATTTTGTTCAAAAAAAAATCAGTCTGTTTTAAACTGTTTTTGTTTTTACTTAATTATTATTTTCTTTAGTTTACTCTCATTACTCACAATTTGTCTAACCTTGTATACGAGCCAGCCTCAGCTGACGATTCAGGTACACTTGCAACCGATTCAGTCTAACCTTTATTATTACTTGCAACGATCAGTACACTTTGCTGAACGCTATCAGCAATCGATGACTTTGGTGTCATTTCTGACATCAGAGCTTCCTAGAAGGTTGGAGGTAAATGAAGTTGGTTGCTTCCTTGGAGGTTGCAATTGTGTGGTGGTTGGAACTATTATATATATGTTTATTAATATTAGTAGTAAGGGTATTTTAGATATTTTCTATTTTCTATATATATACTCATTGAACCCTATTAACTTTAGTTATGAAACCATAGAGTGGTTGTTTCTCTCTCTTCCTATTTATTTCCTCCTTTTCATATGTTAACATGGTATCAAAGAGCTTGGTTGAATTTTGGATATAACCGTAGAGAAGAGAGAGACTATTTTGATAGGAAAAGACAACCACCAAAAGAGAAAAGAGAAGAGTAACCCTATTCCGACTTTTGTTAAATCAATCTCAGAAGAAACATCGATTTGCGCATTCGTTAACCGTTGGATCGGACTGATTTTTGGAAAGGCAGGTTCCTCAATATTTAGGTCTTCGTCTTCAACGATTGGATCGGAAAAAACGACATATGGAGAGGGAGAAATCAATGCTTGCACAACACCTCGGTTATAACTAATTTATTTTGTCTCAGTGGTTGTGTTTTGTCGTATTTTCCTTGTCATTATTTATTTTGGCTGTGTTAAGATGATTCTCTCAACTTGTTAGTGTTCACTCCTCAATGGACAAAATTACTCTTATTGGAATTATGTGATGAAAAAAAATTTGATTGGAAAAGATATGTGGAGTTTTGTTGATGGAACTTCTGTGAAGCCTACAGATAAAAAGGATGAAACTCAATATGTAAAAGATTTGAAAACATGGAATGTTAGTAATTCAAAAATTATTACTTGGATTAATAATTCTGTTGAGTTGTCTATAGGAGTACAACTAGCAAAATATGATACTGCTAAAGAGATTTGGGATCACTTGAAACGTTTATATGTTCAGTCTAACTTTGCAAAACGTTATCAGTTGGAAAGTTATATTAGAGCCCTTAAGCAGAGCAGTATGACCATTCAGGAATTCTATTCGGCAATGACTAATATGTGGGATCAATTGGCTCTTATGGAATCACCTGAGTTGAAAGCTGTCAAAGCATACATTGATCAAAGAGAGGAGCAACGTCTAGTTTGGTTTCTAATGGCTCTTCGTGATGATTTTGAGGGCCATCATGAGAGTATTTTGCATCGTTCCCCTCTTCCTAATGTTGAATCAGTAGTTAGTGAATTGTTGGCAGAAGAAATCAGACTTAAGACTCATTCTGGTATGTTAAATAAGGAAATTCTCTCAGCTCCTCCATCTGTTTTTGTTGCTCCTGTTCAAAAAAAAAAACATCTCAAGGGAGAGTTGGGCTTGGTAATGATGAATGTGCATTCTGCAAAGAAAAAGGTCATTGGAAAGCACGTTGTCCGAAATTGGGGAGAGCACATAAGAAGAATTTTAGGGGGCCATCGTCCAATGTTGTTGCTTCTGCTCCTCCTACCATTGGCTCTAGTTCTGGTTCTGTATACTCATCTGAGACTGCTTCCCAAATATCTGATATTGCAGAACAACTTCAAAGACTTCTTGCCACTCAATCACATGCCATGTCTGCCACCTCTTCTAAAGGTTAAACTCCTCTGTATGTCAGGTATATATCTCCTTCCATATGGATTCTTAATTCTGGAGCATCTCATATATGACATACGATGATAAATCTTTTGTGCCTGTGAAACCTGCCTCCTTTGTGCGGTTATGACTGCTGATGCACTCCTATGCCACTAGTAGGCATTGTTCCTGTCTCCCCACCTAACCTCGTCTCTTTCAATGTTTATTATATTCCTAATCTTACTTTTATTCTTGCTTATGTTAGTCCAATATGTGATTTCGGTTATTGGGTTATTCGGTTATGTTTTCTTCCACTTTCTTCTTGTGTGCAGATCCACATTCAGAGGCTGATTGGGACAGACATAGACAGGGGAAACTTTACGTTTGGATGACCTACGACTCCCAAATATTGATTGCCTCAACAACTACTGCTAGAGTTATTATCTAATTTTCGTTTGAACTTCTTCTAGTTTATTTATGGCATTCTCTTCTTGGACTGTTTATGTTCTGATTTATATATTTGGCTTCTACTGGAGCCTTAGGAAAGTTACAACCCTGTGATATCTCAGATTGTTGTGGTTGTAAACTTGCTAAATTTCCAGCTTTACCGTTTAGTAAAAGTGTTTCCGTTTCATATGCGCCTTTTGATTTAGTTCACTCTGATGTTTGGGGTCCATCACCGGTTCTCACCAAAGGTGGATCTAGATATTATGTTTCGTTTATTGATGATTACACTCGTTATTGTTGGGTTTATCTTATGAAAAAATCGGTCTGAATTTTTTGACATTTATCATATATTTCGTGCAATGGTCAAAACCCAACATAATTCTGTTATAAAGTGTTTTCGTTGTGATTTAGGTGGTGAATATACCTCTAATAAATTTTCTGAATTACTTGCTTATGATGGCACCCGCCACCAAACATCTTGTACTGATACTCCTCAACAAAATGGAGTTGCTGAAAGGAAACATCGTCACATTATAGAGACTGCTCGTTCCCTTTTGTTGTCCGCTTCAGTTCCTAGTGAGTTTTGGGGAGAAGCAGTTCTTACTGTTGTTCATGCTATTAATAGAATTCCATCCTCTATCATATCAGGTTTGTCTCCCTTTGAAAAATTATATGCTTCTACCCCTGATTACTATTCTTTGAAAGTTTTTGGTTCTACTTGTTTTGTTCTTCGCCCTCAAGTAGAGCGCAGTAAGTTGTCTTCTCGTTCAGCCATGTGTGTTTTTCTTGGTTATGGGGATGGTCAAAAGGGTTATCGTTGTTATGATCCTCATGCAAGAAAACTTTATGTATCTCGTAATGTTGTTTTTCTTGAGCACATTCCTTTTTACTCTGTTTCCTCTGATTCGCAGATTACTAAGAGTTCTGAACTAACCCATATTGATCCGTTTGGTCCTAATGATAGCGCTTCTAGTAATTGTACTATTGAGAATTGCAGGACAAATACTACTACTCCACATGATGACATCCCTCTTGTCCCCCCGGCTGTCCAACCACCTCCT
The DNA here is from genome assembly GCA_002896215.2 of Cicer echinospermum. Taxonomy (NCBI): domain Eukaryota; kingdom Viridiplantae; phylum Streptophyta; class Magnoliopsida; order Fabales; family Fabaceae; genus Cicer; species Cicer echinospermum. Next base: position 13,404 of record PGTU02006141.1, read on the forward strand.
GCGATTGTTGATCCTCCTCGTTACCCTTCTCGTCAACGTAAGTCTACTCAGTTACCTGATTTTGTCTATTCAACTTACTCAGCTTCGTTTGCTTCTTTCTTAACCTCTATTCACGGTTTGTCTGAGCCCTCTTCCTATAAAGAGGTTGTTCTTGATCCTCTTTGGCAGCAGGCTATGGCAGAAGAACTATCTGCATTGCACAAAACCAACACTTGGGAATTAGTACCTCTTCCTCCTGGAAAACGTGTTATTGGGTCTCGTTGGGTATACAAGATCAAAACTAAGCCTGATGGGTCAGTTGAGCGCTACAAAGCACGTCTTGCTGCTAAGGGTTTCTCTCAACAATATGGTATGGATTATGAAGAAACTTTTGCTCCTGTAGCCAAGATGACCACTATTCGTACTCTTATTGCAGTTGCATTTATTCGTCAATGGCATATTTCCCAAATGGATGTCAAAAATGCCTTTTTAAATGGTGAGCTTCATGAAGAAGTCTATATGGTCCCTCCACAAGGAGTTTCTCATAATCCAGGGGAAGTATGTAAGTTAAAAAAGGCTCTATATGGTCTTAAACAGGCTCCTCGAGCTTGATTTGAGAAATTATCGACTGTGATAACTTCTCTTGGTTTTCGCTCTAGTGAACATGATTCTACATTGTTTATAAGGTCCACCACTCATGGTCGCATTATACTTTCTCTATATGTTGATGATATGATTATGACAGGTGATGATGTTAGTGGAATCAATGAGTTAAAATTGCAGTTAGCCAAACAGTTTGAGATGAAGGACTTGGGAACTCTTCGCTATTTCTTGGGAATTGAAGTTGCCTACTCTCATAGAGGCTACCTTCTTTCTCAATCCAAGTACATTGCCAACATTCTTGATCAGACTCGTCTTTCTGATACTAGAGCAACAGATACTCCTCTTGAGTTGAATGTAAAATATGCTCCATCAGATGGTGTTCCTTTACTAGATTCCACTTTGTATCGTACTTTGGTTGGCAGCTTAGTGTATCTTACGATTACCAGACTGAAGTCTGACATGCTTATGATGTGCGATATTGTTAGTCAGTTTGTTGTCTCTCCCACTACAGTACAGTGGAAACAGTTTCTTCGGATTCTTCTTATCCTTCGAGCGACTCAATTTCAAAGTCTTCTCTTCCATCGTCATCCTCATTGAAGAGTTACGAGTTTATTCTGATGCTGATTGGGTTGGTGATACCACTGATCGGTAAATCCACCACAGGGTTTTGTAACTTTCTTGGAGACTCTCTTATTTCTTAGAAGAGTAAGAAAACAAGACATTGTCTCTCGCTCTTCTACAGAAGCTGCAGTATCATCACTACGGCATCCACTACCGCCTGAAATAATTAGGCTTGCGTTGCTTTTGTCTATGATAATGAGTATCTCTTTCTTCTGAGCCAACTCTGATGCATCTGCGATAACAAGAGCTGCTATTCAAATTTTCACAACTCGGTCTTTCATGAAACGCACCAACACATTGAGATTGATTGTCATCTTACTCGTCATCATCTTCAGCATGAACTATTACTCATAATCATTGTTCTCTTCTTCTATACAGATTGTTGATTTGTTCACAAAGATGCATTCCATTAAACGTTTCTGTTTTTTAGTTGACAAACTCTCGATGCTCCGTGTTAATATATCGTGAGTTTGAGGAGAGATATTAGATAATATTATTATATATTAGTAGTAAGGGTATTTTAGATATTTTCTATTTTCCTATATATATACTCATTGTAATCCTATTAACTTTAGTTTGGTTCATTCTATGTTACGAAACCCTAGAGTGGTTGTTTCTCTTCTTCCTCTTTTCATTGTTAACAGGAACCTGTAACGCAACTGAGAAGGATTGAGGTGGATGATTGTCTGCCATGGAGAGAAATGGTAAAGGAAACAGAAGAAAAAAAAATTCTAGTGCATAAGGAGCATCGTAGTAGTGTGTGGATCAAATGAATCCAATGGTGAGAAATTTTGGTCCAATATAGACCAATACTTCTATGGGTGCCAGGCTATATGAGCCCGAATTCTATAAATATGAGAGGTAATTGAGTTATCTTCGCCACAACATAATAGATTTTATATTTTTTCCAGGATCGATCAACTTTGCAATTAAACTATTGGCATATGAGTTGCCATTAAGAGGACTCTAATTTTTTTGATAATAATAAAATATCGAAATAATTTGGTTCAAGTTTCAGTGAACATAATTAATTTACGTAAATGAGATATGTACGGTATAAGTTATTTTATAATTGATTTAATTTAGATCCTGATCATAAAAAAAATCAAACCTATTCTTGTTTTGTTGAAACTTTTGAGTTTATCGGTTCATTACCTTATTTCTTTATCCCCTTAACTATCAAATATGTATGCCTAAACTATCATAAATCTTAATTATAGAATAATGATTTAATTGTGATTACAAAATAATAATTAGAGTTTAATTTTTTAAAATAAACTTAAATTACCTTAAAAATTGAAAGTGCCCGTGATATACTATTGTTTTGCAAATATGATACTCATAATAAGACACAATGCATAATCAATATGAGATTTTTAATGTCTTAGATGAAACGTATAAAGTCTTACAAATAGTAGAATTGTTACCTCTCTGTATATATTTTTATGAAAAAAAAACATTGATAACTATTTATTGTAATCATATTTCTTTGAACACATCATTGTCATACAAATCAAGGTAAGACTCTGACTCTATCTGTAAAATAGTAGAATCGTTAAATAGTTTTAATTGAGAGATAAAAAAATACATTCAATAGCTATTTCAATGTTAAATTTTTAATACAAACATATAGTATTTGTAAATTCAAGTTCTAATTTATTTTCCAAGCATTAATGAAACCAGTTTACAAGTCAAAACTACATCAATACACACTGTAATAAATAAGTGTTACCAATTTTAATTAAAGAAGTAATAAATAAATATTTATTTTAATTGTTTTATATTAGAATAAATCAATTGTTATATTTTATATTATTTTAATAATAATGCACTCTGCTACACATATAAATATTGTTTGCTTTTTACACTATTTTAAAATATTGACATGTATTGATGGGAATACATTCTTCTTGTTTCTTCATGTATTGAACATGACTTTTTAAGTCATGTGTGTTATGTGAAATGGAAATATTTTTATATGTTAATAATACAAATCGATCATAAAACTCGATCTTGATTATATTTATGGTATTATATATTATCATTTGATTAAATAAATGATTTTTTTTTAAAACAATTGTATAGAATTTTATAATTTTTATTACTTTTTGACAAATTATAAATTCAAACAATAAACATTTGAAACTTAATATGTGAAGCATTGTCAATACTCAATATTAGTTTTTATTAGTTTACTCTCAATTTCGTTTATTTTCATTAATACTTTTCTATTTTTCATTTTTTCTTTCTCTTTCTTTTATGCCATATCTAAAAAATAAGATATTTAAGATAAAAAATAAAAAATATCAATGGAAGCTGTGAAAAGATACACGCAAACATATATAACTTTTTAGTACTAAAACAAAACTATTTACCTATAAATGTTTATATCTGGAACTAATATTTATATATATATACATTATAATACATATTATAAAACATCTATCAACTCAAAACTACTCCTGAACACAGTATACGTAACTCATGATTATGTTTTAATTTAAATTAATTATTTTGAAGTTTGTTAAAATTGTTTCAAATTATAATAAATATCATATTACATTGCTTAATAAGTTGAACATTTAGAAGAAAAACATTAATGTTATTTTATAAAGTAATTAATAATAAAAAATAATAATTTTATTACAAAAATATAAAAAATTATTTTAGATATAATTATAGTAGTATAAATATATTACTGTGTTGATTCCTATTTATGCTATTTAAAATTTATAATTTTTTGTTCAGTTTTGCTTACTAATATATTTGTCTTATATATACATTAATACTAATAAAAAAAAAGTATAATTCCATAAAAGAAATATTCTTTATTTTTTGACAAAAAGTATAATTAATTATAAAGTCTAAAGGCATTTTGAATTTAAATTTAGTATTATATAAATTTATTAGATAGATTTATAATATATTATTAAAATATAATTTTTATAAAAATATTTTTCTAATATTTTTTTATCTTCCATTATTTTGAATATATGTATATATTTAATGAAAATATATCAATATATGGATTTAAATTGATATATCAATTAAATATTTATAAAATAGTATAAAATATTAAAGTAATCAATTTTATAATAATTCAAGTACTAAAATATCTGTTTAATATTAATAAATTATATTAACAATGTAACAAATTTTAAATATATTAAGATATTTATCTATGTATATTAAATTATTATTATTATTATTATTATTACTGCTGATAATTAAAAAAGTAATCTAACCAATTTGAAAATAAATTTGTAACATTAAAATATAATGTATAATATTAAAAAAAGTAGGTATTATGAATACGTTATTTAACATCTATGTTTATATAAAATAATTGTAATTATATTTTATAGTCTAAATAAATAAATAAACGACAAACATTTTAATAATGGTGCAAACTTTATGAAAATGAAATAACAAAATTGTAACACCATGCACTTAATTTCTTATTAGCTTCTCCCACTTTATATTAATTTTCCTTTATAAAAAATAAAAGTTCATATTAAATAATATTTAATATTTTCAATTTCAAAAATTAATTTTTTTTCTATAATAATTGGCTTTCAAATAAATAATGATGCATGTTATTATAAATAAATTCATTCAAATATTTATCTACAACAATGATTACTGTTTCAATTTAAATAGTTATAAGAATATATCATAGTCGAGATATAATGCAATAAAAGTTAATTAATTTATATTAATTTTTGTAATAAAGTTAACCACATATTTTTTTTTCAAAAGTATTTTGAACAAGACTAATTAAGCATTTTCAAACCATCAATATATATATGGATAATCTTAGGACAAGAAGTACAACTAAGAATTTAATTAAATAGAACTATCTATTGAGAAAAGACAAAAACATATAAATAAAGAAGATGAAATATTAAAATAAATATATTTTAAACTATTATTTCTTTTTTTTACAAATAAATAGAATATCATCTACACTATGTTTTAAATATTATATCCTCGTTTGCTTTTCCAATGTAAACAAATTTATATTAAAATTTTATTATTAAAAAATTGATAGTATAAATTAAATAATTTTGTTATTACTATTACTAATTATCCAATTTATTATAATATGTATTAATATTAATTTTTTTATCTTTTATTAGAAATTAATTTATAAAAATATTTTAAATAAATCAATACAATTAAAAATAAATATATTTAATATGAATATAATACAATAGTAAATGTACGTGATTTATAGTTTTAGAGAAAAAAGTAATTTAAGTGACTTATATTTAAAGAGAAAGTATCGGTAATATAAACATGACAAATATTAGTTTTCTCACTTTGTCACTCACTTGAAATTGAAATTTAATTTTTATCTATTATTTCAAAAGTAAAACAAAAATATTTGTCTGACCAATAGAATAGTCACAAACTCTGTTCTGATGTGGTTCGCTTACAACACACCCCACACTTATTTCTTTAATACTAAGGTAATAGTTAATATAGACTGAATTAAAACAAAAAATAATATAGAATAATATGTTAAATTAAAAAGTTTATATATTATTATTTCTACAATAATTGGTGATAAAGTTTGACACTATTAACAATATAAATATTTTAAATTATATAATTTTAAATAATTATTGTTTAAAATTAAAACATTTTCAATAATTTAACCGTTATTAAAAAAAATAGAGAAATAATAAATTTATTAATAATAATAATGAGAACTAAATGGTAATGTTCACAAACCTACAATATATATATATAAGAATGTATGAAACTGTTTTACACTAATGGTCCACCTAACAAATTTTATAATTAACTGATAGACATTAATTTCATTAGTAGTGAAATTTTTTAAATTATTTTAAAAATCATACAAATAAAAATTATATAAATTGAATATTATTGGTATAATGTAAATCTTATATTTATAATTTATTTATATTTAAAAAAAATATTACACGTTGATGAATATACTTAATAAATGTTATATATTTTTAAACATTTACGAATTTTATAATTAAAACTCTTAATTTGATGGCTGAAGCGATAAATGTAATGTATAAGATAAATTGATGGAAATGGAGTATGTGTAGTGAAGTGAAGTATCTGTTGTAGCAAATTACTCATAATATGAAAGGAGTCCCCGTGTTTGTGTTTATATATAATATATATATTAGATATAACCTCAGAGTCATAATTTTATTATAGCCTCCTCATGTGTTCTGCTTTTCAGTTATTCAGTTTCTTTTCAATCCAACAATAAAAAATATCATTTAATTAAATATATTAAATTATATGTTAAGTTGACTCATAATTTTATTTATTTTAAATATAAAATTGAAGTGGTGAATTAAATATTTTCTTTGC
>PGTU02006143.1:0-10214 GCA_002896215.2 Cicer echinospermum
ACTTCTAATTGTTAGGTAGCGATTCGAAACATGAGTGTTTTTTATTTGGTGCTTGTGAAGTGACATTGGTTACATCAAATTGGATTGAAATTGCGCTACAACTTATAAATGTTAGGTAGCGATTGGAAACATGAGTGTTTTTTATTTGGTGCTTGTGAAGTGACATTGGTTGTGTATATACGTGCAGGGGGTGGAAGGAAGGTGACACGTGTTGAGGTAACAATGGACAGTGGAGAATCGTGGCACGTGTGCGCATTGGACCACCCAGAAAAACCAACCAAATACGGGAAATATTGGTGCTGGTGCTTCTGGTCTTTAGAAGTAGAGGTACTGGACCTACTTGGGACCAAGGAGATTGCTGTCCGCGCATGGGATGAGGCCCTCAACACCCAGCCTGAAAACCTCGTTTGGAATGTTATGGTAAATTATTTACATATCACTTTTTTGACAGGAAAATTATTTACACATCTCTAATCACTCTTTTATATTTCTTATAAATTAATATAGATTCTTTTGTGTGTGTCTGTCTAGATTTGAAGACTTTTCGTTGCCAGTAATTCAATTTCTTTTTAAAAAACAACTCACAAATCTTCCCAAAAAAATGTAAAAATTGCTTTATCATTTTTTAAAAACAACTTTCATGATCTATAAATCTTAACTCAATTGAAACACATCGATATTATTAGATTAGATGTATTGTTTTGAATTCGAATGTAAAACTATAAAATTATGTGAATTATAGTCATCCCTTTTAAGATAAAAAAAAAAAAAAAAACATAACTTCCTTTAGTATCTTTTGAAATTACTAATTTGTCTATATATTTATTCCACACGAATCCATTTGGACTTTTACATTACCAAAAATTTGATGCATTTGGTGAGATTAATTACTTCAAACTTTAATCTATCCCAGTTTTTGTTTATATTTAATGATAGTGAGAGTTAAACAATATAAATATAAATTTTTTTATCTGATGTTGCTATTTTATATGTTTGGCATAAGATATTTTGTTAAACAAAATAATTAGTGTCGGTAAAAAATAAAATGTCAATACCGTTAGTGTAATATTTTCACTCGATTTGATTATGAGGGCTGGTGATTGTATTCGTTATTTATCCCTCAAAATATTGTCATTTATAGACAAAATTGTGATTATTTCATATTCTTTGTCATACTTTTTCAAATAAAAATATAGCAACTAAGATATTTCACAAACTTAATGAAGTGAGTCTAATGTAGAATATTGTTGCCATGTACACAGGGAATGAGAACAACTGCTGGGTTCAGGGTAAAAACAAAGTGTGGTAGGCCAACAAAGGCGAAATTCGGATAGCATTTGAACACCCACACAACCAGGTACCAATCAGGTGGTTGGATGGCAAAAGAAAGATACTTAGAAAGATCACAACAACGCCAATCAATTCTCAAAAAGTGTCTTCTCCATTCATGAACACCACATCAGAAACATATCCCTCCTCTGAAGTTAAACATAAAACCTTTGATTCAGCTTGGATCATTGTCCACGGCCAGATCTATGACTGCACACGCTTCCTTTAAGACCACCCTGGCGCTCCGAAGCATCTCATACAACGCCGGCACCGGATTGCACGGACGAATTCGAAGCATCCATTCCGACAAGCAAAGAAATTGCTCGAAGAGATTATAGGATTGGGGAGCTTGTTACCACTGGCTACACCCTTCAGATTCATCCTCCCCAAATATTCCATTCACGGAAATTCCGAATTTACCCATCTTTTTTCCCCCCGGGCCCTATCAAAGATCACAACACCACCACCACCTGTGGCTCTTCACCACGTGAGAAAATCCCATGCAAGCTTATTTCAAAAACCTCAATTTCACATGATTTTAAGACTCTCTTCCGTTTTCGCATTACCTTATGAAGACCCAACAATTGGGATTACCCATTTGGGAAACACATTTTCTTATGTGTTGCCATAGATGGAAAACTATGCATGCGACTTATACTCCAACGAGTAGTGTCGATGAAATTGGGTATTTTGATTTAAGTTGTCACAAATTTACTTTCAAAAACGTGCACCCAAGTTTCCTAATGGTGGACTTATGTCACAATATATTGGACTCACTTACTATTGGTCAATATTGGACGTAAAAGGTCCAGTGGGTCACATTTGAGTATATGGAAGTGGAACTCATGGTTCATGGGAAACAAGGTTTGCGAAGAAACTAACTTTTATAGCTGGTGGACCGGGAATCACAACCTGTTATCAGTGGCGCAAGCGATATTTCAATGACAGCGATGACCGTATCAGAAATATTGTTGTTTATGCGAACCGGACGGAGGATGATATATTGAATGAGGAAAGAGTTGGATTTGTGGCGAAAGTTTATATGATAGTCAAGATGGTATGTTGTGGAAAGTGCTTAAAGAAGGTGGGATATAGTGTAGGGTTTATTACGGAGAGTATCATGAGGGGAGCATGTTCCTTTGGCAAGTCAGGATACTTTGCTTTGGCTTGTGGGCCAGCCACCTATATTTCAGTTTGCTGTGCAGCTAATTTGGAGAAGATGGGGGTATGATATTAGAAAGGATTTGCTAGTGGTTTAGGGCATAAAGTAAGATATAGTGATTTTAAATTGTGTATGGTATACTTGTATTATCTGTTATTGTTAGCTGTATCGTTTGTTTTCATTCTTAGTTATGGTGAAGCAAAAAAAAATTGAAAATTTGTAGGAGGCTTTACTCTTCTTCCTTCTCATGCTTTGATGTGGATAGGTAGTCAAGATACTTTGACTGCTTAGAAATAATATATGTAAAAATAAGTTATATGTGGAGATTTCCATTTCCCATTTTCCATGCACATATAGCCATAATAAATAGATGGTTTAATAATATATATATATATATATTTATATATTATATTTTATTATTATATATAAAGCGTATTAAGAAGGTTTCAAATTAAAATATGAGAAAGTTAACATAACTATTAAATTTTAATATTATTGTACATGTGAGATATAGAAGTAATAGAGGAAAACATTTATCAAACGTTCGATTAAAATAAAGATTTCAGATTAAAAGCTCAGTTTTGATTTTTTACTCATATATCCTCTTTTCAAAATTTTAACCAATATACCCATTTTGTTAATTTATATACTAAAATATCCATACTTTTGGGGGCTATTGGAATTTCGTTGGCCTTGGGGTGCACCAGCTAAATGAAGTTTGTTTTTTCCTGTAACACCCAAAATTTTCATATATATATATGTGTATTTTTTAGTAATTGCTATTATTAAATTAATAATTTCTATGTGTAATATAAATCAATTATAATTTTATCACACTCTATCCTACCTAAATAATATAATCTTCATTTTTATTTAATTGTTTTGACGTGACAATTTACATGAGGACTATTTATGATGTCATTATTTCATAAATGGATTTTTTTATTGATTAGTTTCGATAATCATGAAATTGATGGGTTAGATATGTTTGTTTTTTATTTTGTTATGTGTGAGTGGTATTCTTGTCTTGCTTGATTTATTTTAGTTGATAAAATATTAGTTGAATTATTGTTAATTAAATTAGAATTTATATAAGTTATATTGTTTGTTAGTTTTATTTGCAACCAAATAATTATTCATTTTAGGAGATATTATAGAGTTAGTGAAACGATGTATAAGTGTTTGAAAATATATTTTGTCCATCCTATAAAAACAAAAAATTAGTGACTTGACTGTTATTTCTTTGGTACTCTCCTTCTATGTGCGAATATTTTATTGAGCATCCCACTTTCTGGTGTTCTTTCTGCATAATATGCATTAATTCATTCAAAAACAACCTTAATTTAGTATTTTAAAGAAAGATTATAAATTAATTATAAGTTGTCTGTGCAATTCAACGAGAGTGACACCAAAAAAGACTAATTGTCCTTTTTGTATCTTATGTATTCATCTCCTTTTAAACTAAATTATATATTTTTTATAAATTGTCTACAAAAATAATTTTATGAAATTTTTGGTTTTGTTAACTATTAGATTAAAAAAATTAAAAGGTGATGTGACAATCTCTAATTTATTTATTTAATTAAAATAGTGCGTGACACCCTTCATATAAGTGGTGAACTCTATTAGTTAATCCAAATTAAACTCATACATATAATACACATGATTTCAATTGGCTTTGTGACATCTAATAAAATTAAAAGAAATAGTAATATTGGTAGTATAATGTTGGAATTAAGTGCACTCAATTTTAGAACAAGAAATCAATGCGGCTAATAGTGCAACGTTAATAGCTTATATGATTCGTATCATGTCCGTCGCATTAGGCATCTTGTCGGTCGACACACTATGTTGTCCATCTTACACTCTCAAATAATTTTCTGAACCGTAGAATTTCACTAATATCTTATCGGTGTTGAATTCATTACTGCCCATGACCTATTTCTCGTGCAAATTTAGAGGTGTTAGAAAGAAAGCGCCTAAGGTAAGGGCTTTTTCCCATGCAATGTTAGGCTAGATATTAAATTAATAGTTTGTAAGATATTGATATAAAACTTGTTGTCTGAAAAGAAAAATAGTGATTTTTAATTGCCTTAAAGAATTTTAACTATAATATTTTATTTTTATGAAGTAATATGTTTGCTTTGTAAACTTAATTATAAATTTCGATTTTTATTATTATAACATGAGTAATATGCAACTTTGATGTCATATTATTTGATGTAAAGTTATTATTTGTGTGTTGTTTATGTGTACTTAACATAAAGCTATATTTTTATTATGATCTCATGAGTAATATTTTTGAGGATGTCTTTAATTAAAGTTTTCGAGTTTTTGTGCTATTTCATTTCAAGTTTTGATTTTTAAGAAATCTATGTGAAGTCTGGGGGAATCGGTGGTTACTAGTTTTAATTTTAATTATGATAACATGATTAAGTTGATTTATTTGTGATGTGTTTAGCGTGCAAACCTTGATTTTGTGTTTTAGATAATTATTATTATATTTGTGGTTGCCTACTGGCTTGTGATTTGTGTTTTCAATATTTTATCTATGTGGATTGTCTAGGTGATTTGGTTGGTGGTTTGTATTTTAAATATTTTTATCTTTGTGGTTGCCAAGTTGGTGTGTGATTAGCATTATTTAAATATTCTCTGTTATCTATTTGTGGTTGCCTAGGTGGCTAGTGATTTGTGTTTCTAAATATTATTGTAGTTGTGGTTGCCTAAGTGGCTGGTGATTTGTGTTCTAAATATTGTTATCTTTGTGGTTGCCTAAGTGCTGGTGAATTGGATTTTAAATATGTTATCTTTGATGTGGTTGCCTATAGTGGCTTGTGATTTATGATGATTATCTAATAGGGGTGGTGATATGTATCTTTGAGCATCATTATCATTTCATGACATATCATATGCATCTTTGTGGACGCCTGTGTGGCTGGGTTTAATTTCTCCCATTTGGTATGGGTGACTTCTGTGTGGAACGCCTATGTGGCTGGTTATATCCGGATCATATATGTTGTTAGGAGCATGCATGACTTTGCATACATTATTTATGTTATTTTATTTTGATTCTAATTATTTGATATACTGCTACGTGATTTATTTAGATGCATCTATGACTTTCTGATTACATCTTTAAGAACTATTAAAGAATCAACTTTTTTAAAATCTTTTATTTACAAAAAGATTTTATATTCATATTTTATGGTTGTTAATTTATTATTTGGTTTAATTTTGTTGTGTGGATGAACCTGACCCCTTTACACCAATATTTAGGTACTAATGATATCAAAAAGTCGTATGAATGATGTTTGATTGGTGCACGCGCGTGGGAAAATGACACCTTTACTTTAAAAATAATATTTTGTATTACTAAAAACATTTTGTCGTACATTGTAAAGTTATTTTACTTTCATTATTAGACCTTTTAATAGAATTGCGGAAGTGAGATTTTTCATTTGCTGGTAACAATAATTGAATGTAATTAATTTCATGTCAACCTTGCTTATTTTTGAATTCTCAATTAAAGAGACTTTATTTTATTTTGGAGCATAAATGAATTATTGATCTAATAACTGGAATACTAATTTTGCAAATAAAATGAATAAATACATATTTTAGTAAATTACATTACGTATCTTTTAAATGAGAAAAAAAATTAATTAGTTGTTTCTAAAAGAAATAAATATTTTTTCAGTAATATTCGTATAAAAAATTTGGGCGTTACATTCCCCTAGTAGGAGGTTGCTGGCCTGGATGCGACCTCCCAAAGGGTTTTAAAAAAAAGAATTATTTTTTGTTTAATTTAATTGTTAATATTTAATAAATATTTAATTTAATAAATAATTATATATATATATATTATAATTAATAATAATAATACTACATTAATAAATAATAATGATAATAATAATAATAATAATTAATTATTATTTTTACATATTATTTTAATTATTATTATGTTATTATTATTAAAAATTGTTATAATTAAAATAGAAAATTAAAAATTATTAAAATAAAATTAAAAATAATAATTAATTATTAATTATTATTATTATTATTATTATTATTATTATTCCTTCTTATAATTGTTATTATATTAAAAATTATTAATAGTATTCTTTCCTTATTATTCTTCTTATTATTGTTATTATTTACTCTTTATGTATATCATTTCTGTTCTAATGTGTTTGCTCTTTGGCCGAACCTTTCTTGACTCTCTGCATTAGTGGATTGTGACATAACTTAATAACTTCATATTGTGGCCAATATCCTTTGTTTGGTATGGGTGGGAAGGCTTTCGTCGTAGACTTTTAATACCGTTTCCTCCTTGTACACATCAGATATAAGACTCCAATAATCATATTTTAATGTTAGAACCATGTTGCTATGACATGTGAACAAGGCATATGTTTAGCTTGATATTTTTCACAATCGCTACCACTTGTTAGGAAGGTTTACACTGAAGTGACCAATTGGTCGCCTTCCCTTGGAACTATTGTCTCGTGAACCATGAAATTAATGGTTTCCCCGATCAAAACTATCCACTCTATGACTATTGTGATTTACTTATTTCCAATTTCATAAATTTTATGCAAGTTTCTGTGTATACTGACAAAAGCTAAAATTGATAGCGTGTCGTTTCCCATGGTTGAAAATAGTGTCCCATTTTAAAATTAAGTTGAATTGGACAAAGTAGTGATGGGAAAGGTTGTGCAGTGCCTTTTAATACTCTATTAATCAACTCCACAAGGTTGGTTGTCATCTGACCCCAACGGCTACCTCCATCGAATGCTTGAATCCAATCTTGTCGAGGTATGTTGTCTAACCATTTCAAAGCCTCCAGGTTTACTATGCCGATTTCTCTGCGGTAGTATCGATATATAGGATCATTGATCGAGTAACTTGTATTGAAATAGTAGACAAAACATTATTACACTAATTATATAAATTAGGAATGAAATTATTAAAAATTACACTAATTATGAAAATTAATAATGAAATTATTACCCATATAAACAACTTTTTTCTTCAAAGCATTGTCCTTAAATTCCCTTGCAAAATTATGTGAAATATGTCGGACGCAGAACATATGCTTTGACGGAGGATCTTGCCACCCATTATTCGGGTCATTGTAAGCACTCTTAATCGATTCGTGTCTATCTGAAATCATACAAATGTTGGATTGTGGAGTGACGTATTTTCTCAAATTTCTCAGAAAGAAACTCCAACCTTCTTTTGTCTCACCTTCTACAAGAGCATAAGCAATAGGAATTACATTGTCGTCCCCATCTTGTGCAACTGCTACCAATAGAGTTCCCTTGTACTTACCGTACAACCAAGTTCCATCAACTTGTACTATCGGTTTGCATAATTTAAACGCAGATATGCACGGAACGAAAGCCCAAAATAGTCTATGAAAGATCCTTATCCCATTTATCAAACTATTTTCATGATAAGTTGGGATAGTTTCCATTTCAATTTTGGTTCCTAGAGCAAATGTTTGCATAACCAACAACCATTGTGGGAGTTGATTGCAAGACTCTTCCCAATTGCCATAAATTTGTTCGATCGCTTTATTTTTCCAATCCAAGCCTTTCTATAAGTAACTGTGTAGTTGTGTAAAGCCTGAATCTCAGCAATAATGACCTTCACTTTTATTGAAGGATCCGCTTTCACAACTTGCATTATGCTTGCACATATCATGTTAGAATCAAGTTTCGTATGATCTTGTGACAATGCATAATTTGTGCATGTATGAGGCATATTCAATTTACCAATCACTCATAATTCACTCTTTTTGCATTTTGAAGCTCTGCATCTAAACAAACAATTTGGACTTGAACAACAAATAACATACCTTTCTAAATCTGATTTTTGTACCACAAAATTCAATGATTGTTTTAGATGGTAACATTTGATAGCATGTACGCATTCATCTTTGTTTTGAAACTTCATTCCAACTTCAAGAGTTCCATCTACTGCTGGGACTTCGTTAATGAACAAGTTATGAAATTCACTTGAACGCTCTTGAGTATCTAAATTGATGCTCTTCAGGTGAGATGGTGGATTAAAGTCGGGTAGGAAATGTTGATCTTCTGCTTCCATATCATCAATGTCATCGTCAGAATTATCAGATGATTCATCGAAATATGTTTCATCCTCTTCACTTGAATCACTTAGGGGAAGACCGCATTGTGGACTTGTTGGAGTAGATTGACGTTGGAGTTGATAACTTTGCGGATGAGTTTGTTCTAATTGGGTAGAGTATGGTTCATAGTGTTGTGATGGTTCGTAGTGTTATGATGGCGAATAGTGTTGTGATGGAGAATAGTGTTGTGATGGAGAATAGTGTTGTGATGGTGCATAGTGTTGTGATTGAGAATATAAGTCGGATTGATAATGTATGTTTGAGCCCGATGGTTGATCAATGTTTGTTGATGGAGGACCAAACTCAAAGGTAACATATAACTCGATGGTGCCGAGTTGTGACCAATGTGCATACACATCAAACATCAACTCAACATCTTTGTCGTCGCAAACTTTCATCAGTTCAAACCTTGTTGTATTTTCACCGAATAACACAAGGTGTCGATAAACTATATCTGTTTCGTGACTCTGTAATCGAGCTGTAACTTTTTTTAATGACATTCTTTAGACGAGCAAGGTTGCTTCCCGAATGTACTTTGAACGATTTTTTATAATCACTGACGAATGTTTTACCTTCAACTCCATCAACAATTGTACCATTGTAATAAACGATACAAATTACTTGTTGAGAAGCCATGAGATGTGTGAGGAAGCATGTGAGATGAGATAGTTGTCGTGGTGAGATATTGTTGAAAAGATATAGTGAGATAGTAGGTGTGGTGAGATTGTGTTGAAAAGATATAGTGAGATTGTAGATGTGGTGAGATTGTGTTGAAAAGATATAGTGAGATTGTAGATGTGGTGAGATTGTGTAAGTTTGTTTCCTATTTATAGAAGGTATAAGGTGTTTGAAATTTTAATAAAATGTTTTCATTGGTTGATAACAAGTCACAAGGATTGGATCATCCACATCCGTCGATAATTTTTAATCAATGGACGAGATTGAAAGTTTAATAAAATGTTTTCATTGGTTGAAAACAAGTCACATGGATTGATGATCCATATCCGTTGATAGTTTTTAATCAATGGACGAGATTGAAAGTTTAATAAAATGTTTTCATTGGTTAAAAACAAGTTACAAGGATTGGATCACCCACATCCGTCGATAATTTTTAATCAATGGACGAGATTGAAAGTTTAATAAAATGTTTTCATTGGTTGAAAACAAGTCACAAGGATTGATGATCCATATCCGTTGATAGGTTTTAATCAACGGACGAGATTGATGCGAGATTGATCATGAATGCCCCTTCATGAGGTCGCTGCGCGGGGGAGCGACCCTCTACTGAGGTCGCATGCTGGGGGAGCGACCCCCTGTTGAAATCGCACGCTGGGGGAGCGACCCCCTGAAGCCATCCCACACCTTCACTAGTTCGTTGCCCGAGGGAACGACCTCTATAAATTCAGATTCCCTTTCCAATTTTACCACAACTTCTTCACTTTTCTTCTTTATCACATCTCTTCCTTACATTCAAATATATCTATTAGTCAAATATTTTATTTTTATCATGGAACTATCAACGAATCATAGAGCTGAAATTCAATATATAAAAACATTTGTAAGTTTTTTTAT